>PVJA010038269.1:0-19799 GCA_004027025.1 Myocastor coypus
ATATTCTTTCTTCCAGAATGTTCTTTCTATTGTTTTTTTACAATATTTTTTTTCTTCTAAAATATATTTTCCTTCCAGAATGTTCTTTAGAATGATGTTCTTTTGGAATATTCTTCCTTCTTCCACAATATTCTTCCTTCTAGAATATTCTTTCTTCCAGAATGTTCTTTATCCAGAATATTCTTGTTCCTTCCAGAATATTCTTCCTTTAGAATGCTGTTTTGTTATTTTCCAGATTATTCTTTTAGAATATTCTTGTATCCAGAGTGTTCTTCATCTAAGATGTTCCTATTCCTTCCAGAACATTTCTCGATGTCCAGAATATTATTCTTCTAGAGTTCTTGTTCTTTCCTAGAATATTTTTAGAATGTTGTAGAATATTTTTCCTTCTAGAATATTCTTCTTCTGGAATGTTCTTGTTTCTTCCACAAATATTCTTTCTTTCAAAAGAACTCCTTAGGGAATGTTCCTCCCTCCATCTATGGAGCATTCTAGCAGGAAGAATATTGGTCTGTTCTTGTTTCTTCCAGAATGTTCTTCTTTTCTCGTTTCTTCCAAATGTTTTTGTTCAAGGATACTGTTTCCAGAATGTTTTTTTCAGAATATTCTTCCAGAATGTTCTTCCTTTCAGAATGTTCTTCTAAAATGTTTTTTTCTTCTAGAATATTTTTTCCTTCCAGAGTGTTCTTCATCCCACATGTTCCTTATCCATATTGTTTTTGTTCCTTCTAGATACCTGTACTTATTCCTTCCAGAATGTTCTTCTGGAATGTTCTTTTCTTCCCAAATGTTCTTGTTCTAGAATGTTGTTTCCAGAATTTTTTTTCTAGAATGTTCTTCTAAATTTTTTCTTCTAGAATATTCTTCTTCCTTCTAAAATGTTCTTTATCCAGAATGCTCTTTTTCCTTCTAGAACAGTGGTTCTCAACCTTTCTAATGCTGTGACCTTGCAATACAGTTCCTCATGTTGCAGTGACCCCAAACCAAAAAATAATTTTGGTGGTTACTTCAAAATTGTAATTTTGCTACAGCTATGATTTGGAATGGCTTTAAGTGACCCCTGTGTTTTGGTTGTTTCACCCCTGCCGGGATTGTGACCCACAGATTGAAAACCACTGTTCTAGAATACTCTTCCACCTTCCAGAATGTTCTTTATGTGGAATGTTCTTGTTCCTTCTAGGACATTCTCCTTTTCTATAGTATATTTTTCCTTCCAGAATGTTCTTCATCCAGAATGATATTCTTCTGGTATATTCTTATTCCTTCAGATTGTTCTACTAGAATATTCTTGTTTGGTTCCAGAATGTTCTTCATCCAGGATATTGTTTTGTTCCTTCCAGAATTTTCTTCCTTTTTATGTTTCTTACTGAGTGTTCTTTTTCCTTCTAGATTTTCTTCTTCTGGAATGCTCTTCTTGTTCTTCCATAATGTTCTTGTACAATATCCAAAATGTTCATCATTCTAGTGTTCTCGAATGATCTGTAATTCTAGAATGTTCTTTTTTAGACTATTCTCATTCCAGAATGTTCTTCCTTTCAGTCTGTTCTCCCAGAATATTCTACTTCCTTCCTGAATATTCTTTTGTAGGATGCAGATTATTCTTCTTTCAGAATTTTCTTCTTTCCAGAATACTCTTCCAGAATGTTCTTATAGAATATTGTTCTTCTACAATGTACTTCAAAAATGTTCTTCTTTCTAGAATATCATTCCAGAATACTCTTTTATAATGTTATTTTTCTTTGTGGTGTTTTTCTTTCTTCCCCAGAATATTCTATTCTAGAATATCCTTCTTCTAGAATGTTGTTCTTCTAGACTGTTCTAGAATATACTTCATCTAGACTGTTAGGTTTTTTTTGTTTTGTTTTGTTTCATTTTTGCATGTCAGGCAGTCATAATTTCTATCACTTTCCTAAGCTTCTCTAATTTTTATATTATCTGTATCTACTCTAATTCTCTGATCACATCCTTCATTATGATCATCACCTTTAGAGATAATTTCTCTTTATCTGAGGAATTATTTCTGGTTTCTTTCTAGAACCTGATTCTTCTGCTTTGTCAGTTCTACTGTTACAATTTTAGAGAGTTCAGATGGATGGCTTTTGATTTCTTCCACCTCATTGTCCCCTCGGTTTGCCTTGAGTCACCTGGAGGTCTGAGGTTGTATCTTGCTTCTCTGCTTTCTGATTTTCTGTTTTTTAAAGTTCATTTTCTGTGTTGAGGCACATAAGTTTCTCTATTTCTAGTGTCAAAGATTCCTTAGGAAATGACTGCTTTTCAAAGATATCGTCTAGGTGTCGCTGATTTGGGCTTTTGGGCCTGTTGTGAGGTCCTACCTCTTTAATTTACAGGGATGAGAAGTTGCAGCCTACTTGGCCTAGCCCTTGTTTATTTGGTACTGGCCTATTGTATTGTTTATTGTTTATGACTTATAGATAATCTTTGTCTTGGTATACAAGGAAGAACAACTGATTAGATCAACAATGTCAACTTGGGTAAAGTAATATAATTAATAATAGCAATAGAATCTAGCACAGCCTAGAAAATGACAAATTGTGATAGCTATTAATTTGCTACTGTTATAGGCAGCTGAATTAGATAGAAATATTATAGGCAGTCAGACAAGGTCAGGCCCTCAAACAGATAATATGGAAGACAAGGTGACTTTACAACTTGGTAAGAGACAGACAGACCCTTGCTGTGGGCCAGACCTCAAGACAGAAGAGGAAACAAAAGTAACCACATACTTTTCCCTAGGAATGCGTATCAGGGATTGATATTCTAAATATATATTAAACACCCTGAAAGAGCCTAAAGAGTCTCTAACCCAACCCCCAACAGGAAGAGACCTTGTTCCATATTCATGCCTGCTTGCTAAGTGACTCACTTCCCCATTTGATTCTGATTTAAGCAATTTTACCCCCACAGTGGTGCTTGTAACCTCATTGGCTGGCCATAGCTTTGTCCCACTTCATGTCCACCTAAGCGAGTTCCCATGCTCTCCACCACTGTAGACCTGTCTCACTGCATGGTTTTACTCTATAAAAGTCCCTGGAAGAGTAAGCTTCCCAGGGACAACCCACTTGGGGCCCCCCTCCTGTCTCTCTCTCAGACAGGAGCTTTCTTTCCCCCAGTGAAAATATTCTGCTCATAATCTCCATTTGTTGTTAGAATTCATTCTTCAGTTTTAGAGAACACAAACTTGTCCCGGGTACTTTTCAGGTTGGGAGATCAGTTTACCCCTATATCCTTTGGAGGTCCTCCACCCGAGATCATTTTTCGCTCCTTGTATCAGTACTTTTAGCCATGTGAACAAGATTCATAGATGTATAACAAAATAAAAAACACTGGAAATTTGCTACATTAAACATCTCAATTAATGAATTCTATCTGCTAGTGAGAAAATTTAAAAGAGCTGGCTGGAAAAGAATAAAGTGATAGAAGAAGAGAAAGAGATTAGAAGCAAAGTTGAAGGAAAGAAGGAAGATAACCTAAGCTTTTGGAATCTGGTGAAGACAGGAGGGAAATAAGGAAGAAACAAGAACTAAGCGAAACCAAAGACTAATTAAGGACTAATGTTTTATATTTGTTATATTTGTACATACAATCAAAACCAAAGCAAACAAATAAAAAACCACCACTAAGAGCAGCAGCAGCAGCAGCAGCAATGACAACAACAAAACAAAGAGATTTCAAGCCTGTGGTTATCTTCTGGGCCGTATGATTTTGTGGTCATGTCCATT
Organism: Myocastor coypus; assembly: GCA_004027025.1. Classification (NCBI taxonomy): domain Eukaryota; kingdom Metazoa; phylum Chordata; class Mammalia; order Rodentia; family Myocastoridae; genus Myocastor; species Myocastor coypus. The sequence continues at coordinate 3,741 of PVJA010038269.1, forward strand.
TCAGAGTGTACTTCTTCTGTCACTCATAGACAAAGAAGATGAACAGAGCTCAGATCAGTATTATATAATCTCATCAACCTTCCAGTAGGAGTAGGTCACGGGCTGCAGAATCTCAACAAGTCTGTAGTAATAATAGGGTTAGGGTGCTGGTTAAACTCCTAAAGAGATCAGGCTGATCCTGCTGTCCAGCTGTGAGTTTGTGACCCGAGATATTCAACCAACAACACTAGGATGTTTCTTGTTATTCTTTGTCCAGCCCTCTCCATCTCGGGTCTATGCCTCACCTAGACATTGGTAGCCCTGACACATCGATATCCTGAGATGGAGCCAACTCATGGTTTCTGCAAGTCCCAGGTCCATCTGCCCCTCCCCCAATTGGCATCCAGTCAGTCACCTTCTTTTGAGTATATTTAGAATGGATTCACTGAACAGCCATTGCGGCCCACTGTATCCATGGCTCCTCTCCACTGGTGTTTCTCCCTGGAGGCTTCCAGGGTCCTCCAGCATCACTACACCTCTGCAGGCTTGAGCCTCCCCACCCCCTCACACCTCGAGCCAGCAATCAGGGAGAACGTGCAGTTTTTCACCTCCCTCTTCTGCTTTGAGGTCTATCACCCTATTCTCACCATCAACTCCAGTTGAACTTTAGAACTTTCCTAGGTCTCAGGATCTACCTCTTTTTTCTTTTCTTTCCCAAATTGCCATGCTCCCATGTGTCTGTACTGCCAATCTGGTCACTCCTCTGTCATCTTCCCACCTTATCTCTACCATTGCAGATTTTCTGACAGGTTATTTTGTATGTTTTTCTCTTTTATTGAGTGGCTTTGCGGGTCTCCCAGGGTGCTTTCTACAGAGCCTGCAGCCAGGAGATAGCCGCAAGCAAGGTGGTGTAGCTCACTGGAGTGGCTGTCTGCAGTGTGCTCAGGATCTGCGCTTTGGAGCCAGGCTACCATTTCATAGAAGAAAAGGTATTTCTAAAGAAATGCAAAAAGCATACTCTCTCACTATCGTTCCTTTAGGCAGACTATGACAGCTGTGCTACAGCCAGCTGTTTGTTGTCACTGAAATCACTGAAAGGCTTATTATCACTGGCTTAGAGAAAATCAACTATATTTTCCTTTTTAATATTTTCTCTGTTCCATATAAACTCTTGAAAACTGTAACAGAAACTGATACTAGATTGGTGTTTGTTGGCTGATTTGTGCCTGAGGAAAGGTTGCTGTTGTTTAAAAGGTGTGCAGAAATTATACAAGAATAGAGCAAGTTGTTAATGACAGGAAGATAAATCCGAGCCTCATCTGAACATTCTGTTATGTATTTGTTTTATAAATGTTTGCTGACACCGCTTTGCAGCCCATAAGAATTAAAGAACTCACTCCAGATTACTAATTAATTCTTATCAGTTATAGAATTAAGAAAAAAATCAGTAATCTTTACATTTATGTCTTTCAAATTGGACAGAACTTGGAAGATTAAACCCAATTATTAAACTTGCTGAAGCAAGAGCGTTCAATAGGAATCATGTCCAAGTGAATCTTCCAGGGAGAAGGGAAAGAAAGAAAAGAAAAATTCAATCATCTGTTTCATTTGCTGGTATGTGGAATCATTTTGGTTGAATGCCATCTTTAAACTTTCTTTTAAGTTTTAGGTCAACACGACTTAGAGTGCACACATGTGGAAGCCCTTTTCATTTTAGGGAAGCTTGCTTATGTAGCTATGTTTTTGTTCAGAGCATTTCCCGCATCATTCTTCCAGGCATTGTATAATTGGTGTGAGGTCTGGAAATTTCCCCGTTCTTCAGATTTCTGGTCACCACCACATTTCATTCAGGTGCTGCTCTTCTTCAGATAAAAAAAAAGTTTGAATAAAACCTTTATCTTCATTTGACAGAGAGAAAAAGTAAAAGCAGAGATGTCCCATTTCACTCAGTTTCCATTAACTTGAAGCCGGAGTTTTGCCTGTGGAAAGAAGATATTCTGATGGCAAAGGAGACTGGGGAGATTAAGTGGCTTTCACACCACCATGTAGGATGTCACTCACCGAATATCTTGATAACCTGATTTCCAGAGCCCCCCCCATGAGCTCTGTGCTCCACTCTGTGCAATGAGCGAGGTGCCAGTTTACGCTGGGATCCGTCTATTCCCTGCATCATAGTTAAATTACAGGGCAGGTAATGTGCACTTTGCCAGAGTTGCAAAATAGGTGAACTTCATTCCTACAACCTGTCAGTGGCAACGTTATTACTGTGTTTCTGGGTTTCTGTTAGATGCATTTTAATAAAATTAGGAATTTACATGAAATTATGTTCAGCTTCAAACTATGAAAAATTTAGTAAATAAATAACATAACATTAAAATGCTAAAATCTCTTGCAATCCAAGTTCCCAAAGAAACTTGTTGTTCCCATTTTTTGCTTTATCCTCCCTCTGGCCTCCTGCTCCCAGATAGAAAGAAAGAAAAAAAAAAAAAAATGCTCCTTTGGAAGAAAATGGATGCACTTTGATGATGTTAAGTGGAATAAATCACATAAGCTTAAGCATCACAGTTTCTCTTATGTAAGAAACCCAAATTGTAAATAAAGAGGAAAAGGAAAGGTAGGAAATAAGAAGCTTGCTCCTTCTCAGCTGTGAAGGGGATGAAGAGATGGACGAGAGGAATGCAAGGAGGGGAAGGGGTGAGGAGGGAAACCGAGATGCATTCTCTGCATGTACCAGCTCAGCACACAGTATGTAAATATTATGTACTACAAATGCACTGAAAAATAGCAGTGACTACAGAGTATCTGCTGGAGACATAGAAGGCAGCATAATTCATCTCAGGCACAATTCTAAATCTGGATAGCAGCATCGAAATAAGCTCTGTATTTGAAAAATTAAATTTAAGACTTGATATATACAACAGAATGTAGGTATCAATTCACAAACGACTTGTAAGAAATAAAAATTAGCACTCCATATGGAGAACAAAGAAAAGAAGCAATAATTCATTCAAATTGCTATATTGCATCTAAGTAGAGGTGGTGTTCTACCACAACAACCTCTGTTTTATCTTCATGCCCATTCAGGCTGGAACAGTGTTACTGCTTTTTGGCTTTCCATATTGAAATACTGTGCTTTCCATTGTAATGGAAACTGAGACAGAAAAAGGAGAAGGATTTAGTGAGCTATGACTCAATTAAGATTTTACATAGTAATGTCTCTGGTTTGTTGTGTTTTGTCAAAGAAGTGTCTGGTATCTATTGTTTTTATTATTTCCAGCTGTCCTAATTATTTCTCTCATTTGATTTTAATTCAGCTTTCAAAGAGGAGCTAGTTTGCCAGGTGGTTACTATTTTTTCAAAACTCTTTCAGCTTTTATGAAGAAAGATGTCCAAAGAAAATCATTATTTCAGCATTTACTTGTAACGTATTTATAACCCACAGAAGAGGGAAGTCCCGTGTTCCCAATGCAAATTCCTATTGTTTGTCCTACCACCCCTGCCTAAGAAGATAAGAAATGAACACAGATTTTCAGAGAGTGTGCGAATTTCTCCCAAAAAAGAGAAAAAAACTGCCTCTATCACTGGAAAGAAAAGAGTATAAAGTAAGACAACTGCTGCATATGAATATACCTTAAAATAGTGATCTAGGATAACATTTATTGCTTGCTTAAACATTTAATTTTCATGAGCTAGGTTTTATTTGGCTTATATTTTAATAACAGAAATATTAAAGTTGGAGAAAAAAGAAATAAAAGATTAGATCTAGAGTCAAGAGGGACTCTGAGGGCAAGTTCAGCTCCATGGGGCTGGCTGCAGTAGTTCCGTACTTCTTTATGCTTGGGAAGTGAAACAAATAAGTAACTATTTTCTCATTACCAGTAACAGCAGTGTTCAAATCCATTCCAAAGTTGTCCTCAGGAGTTGCAGATGCTGAGTTCTTAGGCACTTTTGCATGCTGACTCTGTTGACCTTGCTCCCAAGCTTGACATACTGCAGAGGAGACCTGGGTGACCTCAGTCCCATTTGAAGCCACCCCCTCTTATCCTTTGCCACATGCTTTACCTCACTTCCCTTTGACGGTTTCCTTGGCTCCCTGGTGGTGTCTGGGCCTCCTTTTCCTCTCCTTCTACAGCTTTAAAATCTGGTTGCACAATGGTGAGGGGCCATCATTGCAGACACACACCTGTTACTACTCTGAGATTCAGGCTTCGAAGCTCTCGCAGAAGCTCCCTGGGTACAAAAACACCTCCAGTGTGGTCAACAGCCTGTACAGCCCATGGAGGCAGAGCTTTGGAGACACATCTGCATGGCCTCTGGGAACCTCCTTAGAGGGTAACGATTTTATGCCTAGTGCAGGAAACTCCTCAGCGTTCTCTATTTTAATGGGCGTTTATTATAGTATTACACAGTGGGTAGGAATTATGACAAGGTGGAGGGCCCTGGGCCTTGGTGTCCTTTCCTGTGAAATGGGGTTCTGACGCACGGGGTAAGTGTAGGGGCTTGGTGATGTACATGACAGAGCAGCTACAAAGTAGCTGCATTTGTTGGAAGGTCTTTTTTCTTCCACCTTCAGTGCACAAATGCACAAGATGTGATTGAAGAAAAACAGTAAGCGTATCATTTTTATTGTTTTTTCAAAAGTCTCTTTAAAATTAAAAAAGACATAGTGAGTGTTTACATTAAGCAATTCATTACAGTGAAAGACACATTGCCCTTCATCTTCCTCAGAACACTTCCCCTTCCTGAAAATACCCATAACCCCTTGCTCGTGCCACTTACTTAAGCACTTCGGAAGTCTTCTTTTGTGAATCTGCTGAGGTGGGCAGTCATGGCGCCCTCAGGATCATGAGGATCTTGTGGGCATCATTTTGAGCTTGAGAGAGTACAGGGATGCATGGTCACAGATCTGGTTAACTAGGTGGATGAGGACACACGGAAAGTTTTTTTTGTTTTGTTTTGTTTTCAGTGCTGGGGATTGAACTCAGGACCTTGTGCTTGCCAGGCAAGTGCTTTTTCTATTGAGCTATCTCACCAGCCTGAAATTATTTTTTTTTTCTTAAGTAGTCTTTCTGTTAAATGGCACTCCATAGCAGTGTCCCCTGTATTTCTGATTCCACGTTGTAAAGACGCAAATGAGGACTTGTAGAACTCAGATGGTGGTGAGAGTGGTGAGCAGTGTTGGAGGTGAAGGTGGGGGCGATGCAGGGCTCAGTGCAAGCTGTTTTCTACACAGTAATAAATATTTTAAGATGTCCACACTCACCATCTATTTTGATCATTCTTTTATGATCTTTTATGTCACCCTTGTAGGTGACAATGTTGATATGTGCGGCTGTATTGACCTTGCTAGATTCATCACTGGAAATAGAAGTTATGATTTAAAACTCACTTGTAAAAACCTTCTGTAAATGGTGGGGTTATCACGGCCTTCTTGTCCATGAGTTGGAATCATGTACATGACCTTTGAGAACTCAGAGGACAGGTTCTGGGACAAATGGCAGAATGAATAAAAACTGTCTTGGACCACAATTGTAAAATATATTTTCAAATTGTCTTTCCATTTTGTATTATTATCTGTTTCTTCTTTGTAAGAATGTTTTTGGTTTATGTCTTGTACTCTGGATAATTAGTCTGAAGATAACACTACTCAGGGTAATAGCCATCGTTATTCTCTTATTAAATACGGAATTTATGCTTCATTTTTTCACAAGATAGAAAAATAGAAGTGCCTTGCAGTTGGGTGGTACTCAGAAGCTGATAACCCAAATGGATACTGATGTTTCTTCTTCTCACACACAGAGCTGCCAGACCTCCCAGGCTCAGAGGTGTTGCATCCCTGTGCCTGCTCAGCTGCACACCCAAGCTACCTAAGCTGCAGCATGCCGGGGATGCTCACCCGGAGCAAGGCCTGAAGCTATTACATGCCTGCTTTCTTGGCCCCACCATAACCAAGAGTGGCTCCATCCTGATTCTCAGAACCCTACTGCCCTCCCTCAGGGAGCACCCAGCTAGCAGACAAAGGGCGGATTCCAGCTTTAAATGACTGGATTTGGACTCTCTACCTACTCAATAGAACCTGGCATTTCAAAAACCCTACCTCCTGGCTGCTCCTGCTCTTCTGTGGAAACAAAGGTTTCATGGCCAGAATCGCTAGGTTTCTGAGACTGCCATCTAGGAATGAGTCTGAGACTATTTTGGGAGCATAGCCTAGATAGAAATGATTGTCTGATCTTGCATTTACATAAAAGGATAATTCTGTACTCTGCTGGAATTACTAAAATAATTTTTGAAAACTGTGCATTTGAAGCCATTTCAGGCATAGACATGTAATAAAGGATATGGTGGTCTTAAAGCTATTTTAGGCATTGTATATAAAGATGCTTGACTCAGTTTGTGAATAAAAGTAAAGCATACCTTTTATAATTGCCTGGAGAGCTTCCTGCCTCAGGCTTCTTACCCTTTTGTGCCAGTTTAACACTGGCTACTCATCTTCCAGGCCCATCTTCAGGAGATGGTCTCACACCCGCTGCATTAGGTAACTTCCTTGTGCAGCACTTGTCTTAATTATTATCCTGGACTTATGGCATCAAAGAAACAGCAGAGAGGTTCTCGGGTCATAGGGCTCACATTTGAACCTTGGCTTTCTTATTTGCTTTGTGTCATTGGACAGTTGACTTTAATGTGCTATGGCTGGCTTTCACACATGGGAAGTGAGGTAATAATAGCAAGGCATGGTGAAAGATGCTTGTAATTCCAGCACTCAGTAGGCTAAGGCAGAAGGATCACTGAGTTCAAGGCCAGCCTGGACATCACAGCAAGGACTTGTTTCAAAAACAAAACAAATAAACAAACAACAAAGCAGGTAGTAATGTACTGCATATCTGTAGACTTCTTAAAAGGACTAGATAAAGAAAGTACACTTGAATTTCACACTGGTGCTGGCACATAGGAAAAGCCAATAAGTACAAGCTATAAAATGTTCTTCTTTTCCACCAACCTGAACTGTCTGCTCCCTAAGGACAGATCTCATGGTTGTCTTGCCTGTGACTCTGCCAGGCCAAGAGTACAATAATTGGTTGTGAACTAACCAAATGTCCGCTGAGAGAAGCACAGATTTTGGCAAATCTTTGGCTCTCTGAACTACTGGAAGTCATAAAAGAAAATTTATTGGATGAATCCCAATAAGAAGTCTTCTAGGGCTGGGGAGATAGTTCAGTGGTCTAAGCGCCTGCTTGGTAAGCACAAGGACCTGGGTTCAATCTCTAGCAATGCAAGCTGGATGAGCTCTGCTGAACATGGAAACCAGGCATAGTGGGGCATGCCTGTAGTTCCAGTGTTGGGGAGGCAGAGACAGGAGGATCACTATGAGTACAAGCTGTGTAGTGAGATGATGTACCATGTATATAAATAAATAAAAGATTTTTAAAAAATTTAAAAAGAAGACTTACAAAGTTAAGAACCTAATTTGTTCTTTGTGTTGGTTTTACTGTTCTGTTAATTGTCACAAGTGTACCTTTAATTCTTTGAAGATAAAACCCTTGCTTTAGCTTACCTGTCTTCTAAAAATTGGATGATGGGTGCATAAAGGGCATAGCATAAGAATCCAGCATACTATATGTGAAAAGCATTAAAAAATCAAGCCAACATTAAAAAGTCATAATGAACCAGAGGCTATAGTTTTTCATTAGTTTTCGTTCTTGGTATTTATTCTATTGATTCTGACCAATGTATAATGTCATGTATCTACCATATAGTATTACAGAGAATAGTTCTACTAACATTAAGATGACTTGTATTGCAACAAATTTTAAAAATGCTTTACAAAGCCGGGAATGTTGGTACCTACTTGTGATACCAGAACTCAGGAAACTTAGGCAGGAACATTGCTATGAATTTGGGGCCAGCCTAGACTACACAGTGAAACCCTATTACAAAAAAGATTTTACACGATGAATTGACTGTTATTTCATTATTGAAGAAAACAATTGTTTTCCCATTTAACGACTGAGTTACTTAGGCTCAAATCTTTTTTTAATCTTTTTGAGACAGGGTCTCACCATGCAGTTCAGGCTGGCCTTGAACTCATTTTGTAGTCCAGGCTAGTTTAGAGCTTGCAAGGGTCCTCCTACCTCAGCCTCCTGAGTACTGGAATTACAAGTGTTCGCCACCATGCCTGACTCAAATCCTATTTAATATTACACAGCAAAAACAGAACCTAAGAACCGATGATCAAAGCAATCTCTCCTACCCTGGTCGCCCATTGTATTTCCTCAGGACTTTTAGTGGTAGAATTTCTTGGCCAGTGGGTCCATACCTTGGAGTTATCTCTGCTACAGAGGGCACTGAGGTCATGATATTTCTCTCTTGAATTTTTTTTTTTTTTGGGGGGGGGAGGTTGGTTTGTTCTGTTTCCAGAATGATCCATAAATTTCACCTCATGCCAGAATGACTGAGAACTGCTGGTCACTTGCCCTGGCTTCCCCACTGCGTTCATCCCTCAGCCTTCCCCAGATTACCTGCAAAGCCCGTGTTGGTGACCTGGGGTAGTCACCTCACTAGATTGCAGAGACTCCCTACCACACATCGCTAAGAGCCAAGCCCCCAACCCACTTGAATCCTAGACAAGCAGACACATAAAGGAAGATACAAGTTTACCTTTCTAAATATGCACTTACTGTGATGTATAGATTTTCTTTTTAGAGACTGTGGTAGCATGGATGCATGATGGCCTGAGTTTTCACTGGAACTTCTTTCTCTACTCCTACAAATAATGGATATTTTCATTTTTGCTATTTCCCTGCTCATATTTCCTTGTCTCCTTTGCCAATTTTACTTTCTATACTTTTGGAATTGGACTTTGCCATTGTCTTTCATCTTATTTAGCTACTTTTCCAGACCTTAAATTTTTAATTGTTTTTAATGGAATTGCATTTCCCTAAACAAAGTTGTTTTCTTTTTCTAGGTCTTGATTCCTTACTCATAGGAAGCAATCAGAAATCTTACTGGCTAGAACTCTCAAGCCTGATATACCATCTGCCTCCTCCTCCTTCTATTTTAACCATCTTAGATCACTTTTGTATACTCAGTCCAACATATTAGAGTGGAATGGATTTATAGGAAATGTGTTACTCCCCAGCCCCTTTGCCTTCACACCATATTCACATATTCTTTAATATATTATAAATCCTCTCTTAACTTTTAAAAAAATCTTTTATTTATTTGGTATGGGGTCTTGCTATGCACCTCAGGCTTGTAATGATCCTCCTGTCTCTGCCTCCTGAGTGCTGGGATTATAGGCAGGGGCCAGCATGCCCAGTTTCAGTGGCCAGCACAGCAGCACAGCATGTGGTATGGCATGCAGTGGTACAGCATGCAGTCCCAGGAGTCAAATCTGGATCCTTGCTCTTGCCAGGCAGGTGCTTAGACTGCCAAGCTGCCTCCCCAGGCCTATAAATCCCTGTTTACTAGAGAACATTAACTTTTTTTTAAAAAAGAAATGTTAAACTGGGGCTGGGGAGATAGCTCCATGGCACAAGTGCCTGCCTGGCAAGTGCAAGGTCATGAGTTTGAACCTCAGTCCCACCAAAAAAAAAAGTTAAACTGTTCAGAGATTCTTGCTTTCTTTTCCCCTTCCCTGCCTAGGGACTCTATTTAAGCTTCTCTTTGGATCTGAATGAGACTCATATATCAAAATTTGTGAAGTTAGACTGATATTCATCTAGAAAATAGTCAAAGCAAATTGTGGAGTATTCTGCTCAAATATTAATGAAACTCTAGACTTCTAGACCAAAGTAATGATATTAACTTTTGCTATAGCCATAAAATACCTTTTTAAAAACTAGCTCATGAAGGCTCCCCCCTCCCCGCCCCATGAGTTGACTCATAGTCTTCATATATTTCTCCAAGAGAACAAAAATATATCTCACTACCCAAGAAAGGTCTAGCATATGGGAAAAGCTGACCAAAGATGGCCAGGAGATATGCCCAGATTTGATCAAGAACCAAGGTCTAACATTTTGCCTTTTGGAGGCAAATTTTCAATATTTCTTCCTAGGCCATTTTAGCAATGACTGATTTGACTACTATAGGGGGAAATCCTATAATGTTAATTTTTTTTAAATTAAAAAATTGGGGCCAGCGAGATAGCTCAACAGTCTCAAGTGCCTGATTAGGCAAGCTTAGGCAACCACAGGTTTGATCCTTGGCACTAGATGCTGCACCAGCCCCCACTCCCAGGGCAGGCCCAGCCAGCCATAATATAAATAAATAGAGTTAAAATTAAAAATTAAAAAATTAGTTGATGGTTTAAAAGAACTGTCATATCTTTCAACAAAACAACTTACAAATGGAGTACATTTGCAAATATAATTAATAAACTTAAATGAGTAAGAACATTTATAACCCTTGTATGAAACAATTCTACAGCATGAGAGCCTGGACTGAGTTTTAGAGGAGTGATAGGTTTCAGCCTTGAGTACATTGTCCATTTTCTCCCATGGCCACATAATAATGGATTCAGAAGGGATAGGTCATCCTAGCTCATGACCATCTTATACCATATATTAAATGTATTACATCCATCCATAAGCCAAAGTAATTGTAGATAATGTGTCATTTGAAAACTACTAGTCAAACTAGGCTTTATAGGAGAAAAAAGATGAACTTTGTGTTTAAAGCACCAGACATGATAAAAGTCATAGATTGCTAAATTCACATAGCTAGCTGTCTGAAAAATCATGTAAATGTCAGAGCAGAATTAATCTTTCTCTATGAAAACTGTGACATAATCTCCAAAGGCCACTGCTATCAAGGCACTTGCCAATATCATGGGCATGTCCTTAAAGGGAAATTAAAAACTTATGTTCCTTAGATTATAATACTACAGCTTCACTGTAGCAAATTAGGTGGGGAAACTGAAGTCTGATGTACTATACCACATGCCAAGGCCAGAAATTCCAAGCTCTTGTATAATCCAACTGACACATACAATATTTATTACATAGCAGTGGGAGTTTGTTATTTCATCAGTAGGCCAAGAGATTAGATGACTTCTTTTTTCAATTGAATAACTGTTTACAGTAATGGAATTCTATATCAGGTGTGGAGCAACTCAGTGCTCTTTTCTTTTTATCTCCCCAGTTAGTATAGTAAACAAGGTGCCAGAACGATGTGATGAACAGAATGGAAAGAGCATGCCCTTGAAGTGCTTTATCTAGTTACTGAGACTATAAAGCAAACATTTAAAAAGTTACATGTGTCAGATTTCCTGTGTTTAGGTGATCAAGATTTATAGCTACGGCCAAACAGAATAAAGGAAGCTAGAAGGGGTTGTTTTGTTGCTTTTTTTAAAGAGCACTTTTAACATTTTTTCCTCCATATTGCTTGAATATTTTGCTCTTAATAAGCCGCCAATGTTGCCCCTTGCAAGCATAACTGAAGTTGACATTGCGTGTGAATGCAGTGATGCAGTGTTACCTTCAGGAGCTCTCAATAAACAGAGATGATATTCACAATATTGGACAACTCATGAGGGGATTTCTGACCAACCCAACTGGATGCTGTATGAGTTGCCTCGTCTCCAGGTTGTGAGGGCCTGCAGGACGTCTTCCCCTGAGGCATCCTCAGCTCACGTGGTGGGTGGTTGTCCAGTGAGGCTGTCTTCACCTCAGAGTCTATCAATGTAGTGACCTGAGAATTCTTTCGTTGTCTTGTCTTTACTCCTGCAAATATTTGTGTTATAGGTTTAAAAAGGAAGGAAATGATGACATATTAACAAGGACTGAGTTAAGTGACCAAAAATAAGTCTGTGCTTCTATTACAGCTGTACTACTAGCCAGCTGCATAACCATGGAAAATATACAAGATTTCTCACTTAACTATAGAATGAAAGTATTACACTAAACTTCTCTTCTGCCGCCTTGTTCCTGCAGATCTAACACACATGGCTGCTCATGGATCATTAATAAAACTTCCAGGACTCTGGGTTGTTCAAGCGCAAAGTCTGCTCTCAGGGAAATTTGTGATTGTTACTCAATGTCACCTCAGAGATGGGGCTTACTCCTACCTTCAGGAAATCCATATTTCTGGGGGTTGAATACTATTAACGGAAAAGAATACTGTCAAGTGTTTAGTGTGCTCTTTCGTCTTGCAGGCTTCCATATCATGTCAAAGGAAATTGGCCATTTCTTTAATAGGGGACACGGTGCATCTGGGGTTCAGATGATGCCTCTGGAAGGGAAATAGCATGTGGGCAGGGAGTTTCAAAGTGAATATGCTGCAGTGAGTTGTTTTTCTCTTTTCTGTGCTCTTCCTTTTATTATTTTTTAAATTTTTTTTTTTGGGGGGGGAGTGTATCATGTTATCAGGAATTGAACTCAGGACCTTCGGATTGCCAGGCAGGCACTATGCCACTGACCTCTACCCCCATCCTCCTACTCTTATTCTATAGATTGTGAAATAGTAGATTAATTATGTCATTTTTGTGTCTCCTAAAAGGCACTTAGCAAAGGGAACTGGGATGGATTTATCTGTTCCTGTAAGGAGTGGTAAGCAGATACTTTTATTAACATTTCTGGCTGAGGGCATCAATGGCCACCAATGATCACCAGCCCTACCTCTTCCTGTTTTACTGAGGCCTAAACATACCCATCACCTGACGATTGTGCTGAAGAAGAAACTGTGACCCTGCCTTGCTCACATGTGTGTTGTGGACAGGGGCTTGCTTGCCAAATTCAAGCCTTTGTGTGGGGGTGAATTACTCCTTACACTGATCCTAAAATAAGCATCCAACACTTCCTGCAAATCCTGTTTCTTAATACAGAATTAACCTGCCAAAAACACTGTGTTTATAATCTAAATATTTGGATCATGAACCAAAAGGGTGGGGGTGTCTGTCTTCCTCTGTATTTTGCACTGAGATGTGTCCAATAAATGTTAATTATGATAATAATAATCAAGAAGAAACATGTTGAGGGGGAAAGTGTGAGGAGCCAGGAATGGCAAACCACATTTGTCACAAGAATCATTAAGAGGGAGAAAGTGAAGAATGCCCCTGGGCTTCCCATACTCCTGCTGATATTTTTCCTTGTTTTAGAAGCTAGAGATCATGCTCCACTCAGTGATGGCCAGAAGTGCTGCAAAGACTGATGGGGGGACATTGACTGGAAGCCACTTGGAAAGTTGGAAGCTTTCTACAGGTCTCATGGGATTGTATGTGGTTTAAGAGCAGCTTAAAATCCCAGAGCACTGTCTCCAGAGACAGGCAGACTTGGGCTTGCATACAGACCCTTAGAATTCTAAAAGACTTCTTCAAACTTATTTTCTCTTTGTATAAAAAAAGGGAGAATGAAGGCTTTGTATCACAGGGCTTTTACAAGCATTAGGTGCGACCATGTGCACAGCACCAGCAGGACGCTTGCACACAGTCAGTCCTTGCCCAAGATCTCTAGGATGGTGATGGTTGCTGGAATCCCTGCCACTCACCAACTGCCAGCTGCTGTGGGCCTCCCTGATCCTCAGGACTCAGTGCCCTAGGCATACCTTCTGTCATGCCTTCTCTTCTGTAGAACAAGATGCCTGGACCATATGTCCTTTTCTCTGAGACAGCCTAAGCTCAAACATTCTGACCTGTTGTCTTCACAAAGAAGGGAAATAACTGGGAAATCTCAGAATCTGACAAATAGTAATAGTATAATTTGGGTGAGTTATATAATAAAGCCATGTCACAAACACTAGGTTTTTGACTGAATAATTCTGGGAATAATGAGGATGCTCTTCCCCAGCAAGTACAATCACATGTTTGGACGTGCTGCTGTTTTAATTGTATGAGTGCAGTTATTATAACTTATAAAATCTTACCAAACTAGGGGTAACGCAAAGGTGAGGGGCTACAATAGGGGTCTGAAACTGTGACTCTTTCCAAATGCTATTGAATGAAATTGGATTATTTGAAATATGTTCGAAGTTATTTTTGAGCAGTCTTGCTTGTCTTCATTACTTTTCTCTCAGTGCTGGGACAAATACCTGACACCCAAAATGAAGGAAGGAAAGGTTCGTTTAGCTCACAGTTACCGGAGGTTTTAGTCCATACTCTGCTGGCTCCAAGGCAGAGAGGCACAGGGCAGAGAGCAGCAGTTCATGGCAGTGGAACAGCAACAATGGCAACTGAGGGAAAGTCTGTCTCTCTGTCTCTCCTATATTACATTCAGGCTCTCTGCCCCAGGCTGGGGAAGGTACACACACACATAATCCCAGCAGTACTAAAACCTATAATCTCAGTGGAGCATGAGTTAGTCTCAAACTCTAGAAGTCCCGGCCCCATAATTGCATGAGGCTTTGTGGGGACAACTAGACATAAACCATACATTGCTTTAAATTTTTTTTATTCTAACATCAAAATAGATGAAGAAGGATGGTTAAAGCTTGATTGGATAAGACATTTTATAAACAACCACAAAATGAGACTCGATTTAATCACCAAACAATATCTAGACATTTTGTTTCTAAATTATGGTTAAGGCATTTTCAATCATAATTTCCGAAGCAGAGGTCTCTGTCAATACTGAAGACAAAGGAAGGTACAATGTATTTATTCCCAAGACGAAGGCCACAAAGCATTTTAAAGTCATATTTGACTAAACAATAATGCATGACATTCTTAAGCCTATAAATATTTTCAAAAAGCCTTGGGAATCTCCTTGAAAACTTATGCTTTACATAGCATGTATTTTGTGATTTAAAATTATTCCAATTGGAAAACTCTCATGGGGCACGTGCCGAACTTATAATACATTACTTAAAGGGAAAGTAACAGAGAAGAAAGACTAAAATAATATCAAACATAAAATAGCTGCCTCAATACCAACACACTGCCTAAGACCAACTAAAACATCCAGGAGTTCAGGGTGGGGAGTATTTCATAGGCTTCAAATATATAGCCAGGTACTTGTGAACCCCAAACTCTGGTATTAAGTGCCCTTTTTTCCCCCATACTAGAGTTTGAACTCAGGACCTTGCACTTTCTAGGCGGGCGATTATGCCACTGAGCTACCTCCCCAAGACCAACTAAAAGCAAAAGAAAATATTGAACTTGGGTGTTAGAGTTCAGAGCTAAAATGTCCCCTGAAGCCTATGTGCTGGTTGGTGGGGTTTTGAAAGTTCCCTGGATCCTGGGGATGCAGCGCTCATCAATGTATTAATCTACTGTTAGGGGAGGGACTGGCTGAAAGCAGGTCATTGGGAAATGACCTAGAAAGCTGCGCTCTCTTCCTCAGTTCCACCCAGCTCCTTCCTTTTCTTTCTATCTCTGTCTGTCTCTGTGTCTGTCTGTCTATCTGTCTGTCTGTCTCTTCCTCCCCATCTCCCTCCCTCCGTCTCTTCTTCCTGGCTTCCACAGATTGAGCAGTTCTCCTCAGCCATGTCTGTCTCCTTTGTCTTTCCTGCCTTGGAGCCAGTCAGCCAGGGATGGAGGCCTCTCTCCTCTAAGTTGCAGAGGTGGGCTGTTTTGTCCCAGTGATGGGAAAGTGACTGATACATGAGGGATCTGTTTCTTAGCTTTGTGTTCAGACACACACTTTGTGATACAAGTAGGATATTCTCAGACCTTTGCACTATGGTGCTTCTCCAGAGGTTGTGTTATCTTGTGACAGAGACTAACCATCTGTAGCAGTAATGGAAGAACCTGGAGAGTCTACATACATATGATTAGGATTTGGAAAATTGTACACAGCTGCCTTGTCTGGGTATAATGTGAGGGTGATGGAATAAAGGCTGATAGCTAGGGGCTGGAGAGATAGCTCCATAGCACAAGTGCCTGCCTGGCAAGTGCAACATCATGAGTTCAAACCCCAGTCCCAAAAAAAAAAAAAAAACGTGCTAATCACTTTATGGAAAGTTATTAGAATATCAATGATGGTCAGAAAATATCATTTACAAGCTAAGTCAAAGATATTTGATACTCAGAAAGCCAGTGATGATAAGCCCAGTACCTATGTTATAGAGTAATAGTATCACAAAGCTTTTCTGCTGGAGGGTTGAGAATGTAAGTTAACAGACCGACAACTGGAGAAAAAGAAGGGCTAT
>PVJA010038270.1:0-19852 GCA_004027025.1 Myocastor coypus
AAGAGAAGAGAAGAGAAGAGAAGAGAAGAGAAGAGAAGAGAAGAGAAGAGAAGAGAAGAGAAGAGATCATTGTAATTAACAACAGTAGTAATCTTAACTATCCTTGCCTTTTTTCCAAAGGGCATGACTCCGCACTGCAGAGTCAGCCCCTCTTTCTCATCCAAGATGTTCATCAAATTTACAGTTGTTCTAGTGATGACAGGGATAGACGGAGACTTTCTGGCATGGTCCACCCAAAATAAATACAACGTCAGTACAGCCTACTGTTTCAAAAAGTATAATAAATATACTTTGCAATGAATTTGCAGCCTTGAGAAGCAACTTTGACAGGCTTGATATAAAAAAAAAAGAAAATCATTGATACTGAAAGCTAGAACTATGCTAGATATGACTTTGCTAAGTCAGATCCTAACACCAGCCTCAGACATACAAAGGACATAGACAGGATGCCATCTGTCACTGTGATAAAATACCTGGGATGAATAACTTAGGTGACTCGGTTGTTTTAGCCCACAGTTTCAGAGCTTTAAGTACACAGCTGACCAGTGGTTTAGGCCTTTAGCAGCAGTTACAATGGCAAAAGCACATGGAAGAGGAGATCTTACAGCAGCAGGGAAACAAAGATAGAAAGAAGGAACTAGAATTCCAATGTTCCCTTTAAGGCCACACTCCAGTGACCTAATCTTCTCACAGTAGGCCCTGCCACCAACACTCTCACAACCTCCCAATAACACCACCAGAAGGAGACTGAGCTGTTAACACTTAAGTCTTGGGAAGTCTTTTTAGATCCAAACTATAGCACTATGGCTATGTGCACATTATACACCAATGTCCACAAACTCACAGTCTGATGTGGTTAGCTCTGTACTCTAACATGTGTGTAAGAATCACACCTTCATTTTGTTGAACAGTTCATTTGTGTGACCAGCACATGAAGATTTTCCAAAATCTAAGAAAACTTCAGTCACCCTTGTCAAAAAGGACCATATATTTTAATAGAATCCCACTACATTAAATAATAAAAATATTCAAGGAGAATATATCCATTTGCTTAAGATTCAAATGCCAAATATCTCAAAGCCTTTAGAGAAACAAAGTAAGTTTATATTAAGTAGATCAAAATCTTTCTTAATGCTTTTTTCTAACCACCACCCCCCCAGGTTCATGGGAGTTTGAGAATACAAAAAGAAGCTGATTGATCTCCAGGCTTTAACATAAGCAGAAGCTAATAACTGCTAATGGAAAAAACCTAAAAAGTTCGTAAGGTTCAGTGTCATAAGGAATGCAAGCCAATCCCACCATTCTCTGTATCAGAATGATATGTACTCCATGTCTTCATAACTAGGGAACTCCTACAAGTAAAGGGCTGATGAGCAGGCTCTTCCTTAGCACCTGAGAGCAATAAGCACAATTGGCTAGGAGAAATAAGACAGTACAAACACCATGTATCATTAAATGGTGGTTAAAATGTAGAGTTGAGGCCTAAATCTAGGATGTAGTAGTAAACAGGCTGAGCAAGTGGGCGTGAGTGGTCAATCACAGAAATCCTGCACATGCAGGCAAACATTTTCCCAGTCCTGCACCTGAGACCAGCCAGAGAATTCTATCTTCAGTTCTTCTCACAACACAAACAGAATTTTTTATAGAATGGCCTACATCTGACATCAGCCTGAGGCGTGAGGGATACAAAGGCCATTGACCACTGTCTCAGTTACTCTTCTCTCACTGCTGGGACAAATACCCAACACTCAAAAGGAAGGAAGGAAAGCTTTAGTGAGCTCACAGTTACTGGAGGTTTCAGTCCATACTCACCTGGCTCCAAGGCAGAGTGGCACATGGCAGAGGGCAATATTTCATAGGGGTGGCCAAGAGCAGAGAGAAAAATGGCAAGAGCGGGGGCAACAATGTCTACAGGGGGCATTCAGTCTGTCTGTCTCCCTTATGTTGCATTCAGGCAATCTGCTCCAGGCTGGGTGGAGTACTCACACCCATAATCCCAGTGGATAAGTTAATCACAAACTGTAGAAGTCTGCCCCGTGACTGCATGAAGCTTTAAGGAGACAGCTAGACACAAACATAAGAGCCACCATAAGCTTGTGGCCACTGTGTTCTCATTTTTACAGTGATCTGTTCTCATTCTGTAGGATTCACTTTTTTTTTCCTATTTTTAATTGGCCTACACTCATTGTGCTGAACATGTTTCTCTTCCCACCTTTAATAAATGTAAAACCTCCCTACTTTTGTGTTAGCCTTGACCCATTCCTTGATCAAGACACTAGAAAGAACCTAGCAAGCCTCCTGGGAGTCTGCAGCACTCCAGAACCCAGTGACAGTGTAAAGAGGCAAGATTTTCCATGTAGTTTCAAAGACCACCACCAAAAAACAACAAATACAATTTTCAGCTACACAAAGGGAGGTCTTCAGAATAATTAAAACCACTCACAGGCTAGGCCCACCTTTTGAGGTGGTGAGCTTCCCTATGTATTCCTATATGAATTTCTGTCCACATTCTCAACTCCATGGAAATTAAAGATAATGAGAGTTTCTTCAGGATTCAAGGTCAGGTTTTATAGGAAGTTTCTCAATAGGCAGAAATTGGGTTGGGTGTCTTCATATAAGGACACACATGCTTATGGCCAATCAAAAGTTGTGGCCTCCCATGATAAGATTTTCTCTTAGCACAAAGGTTAAGAATGTCCCAGGGCAGATTTTCAACAGGCACCCTAATCGCATCATGAACATTTCAGTTCTTCTCCCACCTGACCCCTGTGCTCAGGGGCATCTGTGCACTTCTCTCCCCTCCTCCCTGAACTCAAAGTCACACCCTCACTTTTGCTAAAAGCCATCAACTATAAACTTCATCATTTATAATGCAAAAAGGGAATCATTGATTTTGTTCTGATTAGTCATCATAATACTTCTCTCTTATCTGCATTTAATCCCTGTGGTTTCTCCAAGAATGGAAAGCTTTCCTTTCTATGGCAGAATCTAAACAGTACTTTAAACACATGCTGGCTGGACAAACAGTGCAGAGAATTTGGGCTCAATGTGATAAAATACACGCAGCCCCTGGCCAAGTAGCCTCCACGGAGTAGCCAAATCACAAATAGCTAACGAGAGGTTCCTTCTGATTCAACTGTATTATGCTTTCATTTCTTTAAAAAAAAAAAAAAAAAAATTGATCTAGTTTTGCAGTTAGTTGCAAAACCTGAATATAGCAAATGTACTAGAAAATCAAGTGTTTCCTTTCTAGGACTGGAATTGGGCAGAGCCCAATCAACCTCTGAGAAAGCAGAAAATAAGAGAGTGGCTAGGCGATAGGCACAGCAAGATAGGTCCCGTTAGCCCTCACTTCTACAGCGGCTTTTATGTCCTCCCTGTCATCTGCATCCTGGGCATAAGGACTTGCATGTGTCCATCAACTCTTGTCCAAAAGGAAGCCGTGGTAACTTACAATCTGGAACACAAGGAACACAGATTTCAGCTTCCAAGAAACTGTACTGTGTCTCTCTCTTAGGGTACTTCCCAGCTGGTAAACAAGCTGTGCCAACTCCATGTTATAATACTTGTCTGAAGCAGAAATAAAAATAAAAAAGGAATGTGTTAGTCCTATGATGTTACAGATTGTTGAGCAACCAGGTGAAGAGCTTTCCCTGGGGAATGTTCTAGTGTACGATGGGTGAGGGTGTAAAAAAATACTTCAGCCTCCTCAGGTTATAAGGAAACAAGGGCTGGCAAGGGACCTTTTCTAAAATGTTTCCTTTAAGGTGGAGCTGAGACAGGCATTCCAGATCAGGGAAAGGGGACTTTAATTCCTTGGGGGCCAGAGGCCAGATCCTAGGGACAGCATATGCCCCACCATTACCTACAGCATTCAGCAATGTAAAACACTTTCACGATATTCACACAGTAAAATGACTTTTGACAAAGAAGTCTAGAGCATACAGGGGATAAAAGACAGACTCCTCAATAAACAGGTTTATAAACTTGTACATACAAACACAGAAAAATAAGATTAGATCCCTTCATCTCACCATGTACAAAAATCAACTCAAAATGGACCAAAGATACAAATAATAGACTGAAATCCACAAAATCCCTAAAAAAGAAAAATGAAAGAAACTGTACAAGACATTAGTGTAGGCAATGGCTTATTCAGATATGACCCTAAAAACACAAACAATACAAAAACAGGCCAATGGAACTATGACAAACCAAGCAACTTCTGCATGGCAAAAGTAATAATTAACAGAAGTCCTATAGAATGAGAGAAAAATTTGTGAACTATTAAGCCAACAAGGGATTGATATCAAGAATATTGAGGAACTCAAAAAGCCAAACCCTTAAAAATCTAATTTAAAAGTGGGCTAAAGAGCTACACAAATGCTTCCCCCTCCCCCCCCCAAAAAAAAAACATGCAAATGACCAACAAGAACACTTAAAAATGAGTGATCAAGAAACACAAAACAAGGGCTGGGGAGATAGCTCCATGGCACATGTGCTGCCTGGCAAGTGCAAGGTCATGAGTTCAAACCCCAGTACCACAAAAAAAAGAAACACAAATCAAAACCACAATCAGATCTCTCACTGTGATGAAAATGGCTACCATCAGACAAAAAATAAGTACTAATGAGAAAGCAGAGAAAAGTATACTCTTAGACACTGTTAGTAGGAATGTAAATGAAGTTAGTCAAAATGGAAAACAGTATGCAAACTCTTTAGAAAACTAAAAGTCAAAGTCTATAGCACTACATGTAGCACTGGAATGTAAACTAGTATAGCCACTATGGGAATCAGTATGGAGATTCAAAATAAAGTAAAGCTAAAAGTTGTGTTTGACCCTTTTATTCTCCATATAGATATTTTCCCAAGAGTTAAAGACAACATATTGCCAGGCGTGGTGGTGCACGCCTGTAATCCCAGCACTTGGGAGACTGAGGCAGGAGGATCAGTGCGAGTTCGAGACCAGCCTGGGCTACAAAAGTGAGCTCAAGGCCAGCCTGAACTGTATAGTGAGACCCTGTCTCAAAAAGCCAAAAAAAAAAAACATATTACACGATCCATTCCAGCCAACGAAGTGTAAGGATTCCTTTCACCCCACAGCCTCACCAGCATTTGTTATTATTTGACTTATTTTATCATTTCAAGACAGGTTCAGTATGCTGTTCAGGCTGACCTTGAACTCACTTATATATATAGCAGTACAGTTCAGAGTAGCTGGAAGCACCCTGTGTGCCCATGACCAGATGAATGGATAAATAAAATGAGGTGCTTACACACAGTGGAGCACTATTCTTCCATAAAGATAAACTTCAATCATCTGTAGAAAAATGGAACCACCTTAAGACCATAATGTTAAGTGAAATACATTGGACACACAACCTTAACTAATACACAGTTTCTCCTATGTGATAAACCCAAAATTCAAAAACAAAATAAAAGTTACATAATAGGAAGTAAGAAGATAGACATTTCTCAGACAGGAAAGCAATCAGGGGACAGAGGGACAGGGGGGTAATGGAGGGAGAGGGATGAATCAAGAAATTAAAGATTTGTTCTGTGCATGGACCAACTCCCCATGTGGAATGCAAGCATGATGTACTGCAAACACGGGCTAATAAAAAAGAACACCTTTCTTTTAATTTCTTAAACTTTGTTGTTAAAAGCTAAGACACAAACACACATATTAGCTGAGGTATGTGCAGGGTCAGAGCCACCAGTATGACTCTTTCCCCACACCTCATTCCATTGGAAAAGTACATCTCTCATGGTGACACCACCTCCTTCTGAATCCTCCTGATGGACTCATTGAGGCGCCTCACAGCTGGCAGAAAAGTAGATTTATTTCCACCAGTACCCTCAAAATTCACTGTGCTACAGTAGTTATAATATCACTGGGTGGAAGGAATATTTTTGTATGATTACTACCTTATGAGATCATCAATTTCTATGGGGTCCATCATCAACTTATGGTCTGCTATGCAGCACAGGACTATAACTTTTTTAAATCCCTCATTGTAAACCTGCATAATCAATTCAGTCTTTTAGAATATTTTGATATTTATCAAACCATTGTACCTAAAAATAACCAACAGTTATACCTGATAAATAAAGTAGTTCCAACATGAATATGGATTGAAATTTTTGTTTACATTAAAAAGAAGAAAATACTGGGCATGGTGGCGCACACCTGTAATCCCAGTACTTGGAGGCTGAGGCAGGAGGATCAGTGTGAGTTCGAGACCAGCCTGGGCTACAAAAGTGAGCTCAAGGCCAGCCTGAACTGCATAGTGAGACCCTGTCTCAAAAAGACAAAAAAATAAAATAAAATAAAATAAAAAATAAATAAAAAGAAAATGACAATGACATAGAGTACAAAGTCACTTCCCCATCATTAATGATAGGAACTTCTTTATTGAGCCAGGTGACTTCCAAATACTACAAGACTGCTTCCCAATTTTGGTGTTCCCAATTCATAATACAACAGGCACTAATATGACAAACCTCTAATTTCTGTTTGTGCTATTAACATTTATCACTCTGTGTCTAGATAAACAAAAGCATCCTCAACTGGACACTGGCCCATTTCCTTGGGTGAATATGTCCATTGTGTTAAATTTCTAACTACCAGTGTGATGGGTACTGCAGGCAATCAGGGACTGTACTCTGCTATTTATCGAAATGGCTCTTGGGCTTCACATCAGACCCAGTACTCTTTGAGCCCATCACCCCACACACACAAATTTCCTTGTAGACGATTCAGTGTGACTTGCCTTGCAGTCTTTCAGTCTTGGCCTAATAAACTATCATGTGCTGAGGAGTCACTTGATGCAGAAACCTGGGGCCTATAGATCACTGAAGACTTTTGGCCATAGCATGAAAAAAATGATTTTGTGTAAGTGTAGTTTACATGCTCGTTGTCAGGTCTGAATTTAGAGCTGCATGCTGGTTTCAACAGGCCATGTGGGATCACTAGAGGGTCAGACTCAACCAGGCTTTTGCAGAGTTTTCCCTGTTCCCACATAACCTATAATGAGACACTCTAGAGAGAAGTTAATGTAGTGGTGACTACAAGAGAGAAGTTTCTCTTAGACAATCCCTGGAATTGCTAGAACTATTGAGCCTCTTCTACCTCCTTGTGATCTTTTGTATCAAATGACATTTGATTTGGAGTCTGAAACT
This sequence comes from Myocastor coypus, assembly GCA_004027025.1. Classification (NCBI taxonomy): domain Eukaryota; kingdom Metazoa; phylum Chordata; class Mammalia; order Rodentia; family Myocastoridae; genus Myocastor; species Myocastor coypus. Next base: position 7,183 of record PVJA010038270.1, read on the forward strand.
GTGTTCCTTCCCATGACACATTTTGTTCATGCCTTTCACTTTTATGTCCCTCACAGTGTACAGTAGAACATATTCCTCCCTACTCCCAGCCTATTTCTGAGGAACCAACTGACCATTGCCCTAAGGGACCACTCAGCTCTCTCTGCCTCTGTGGTCTATTCCTCTACAACATCCCATGGTTGATTACGTGTCTGTGTCTTTTGCCCATTGTATTCCTGCTTCTGGGAAAGCCATTGCTACCTTAGCTTCGGGATGAAGTCCTATTTACCCTTTATGGTCCAGTTTTTTCCCTCATAAAACCTTTTCAAGCATCTCCCATCTGAAATACTCTGGCCCATATCCTCTGTACCTTTTATAGAATTTTTATACCATAGACTAATGAAGAGAAATCTTGTCTTCACCCCCTGGAAGAAGAACAAGATTATCACTGATGGTAAGAGGGGTGTATTCCCCAAGCTCATGGTTCTTCCGCTATTGCATAAATTTGCTCCATGCTTAACATCAATTTAGGCTGACACACATGTCCTGTGGGTGGTAAGCAAAGTGCTGCCAATGTGCTGCTCATGCAGCTTGCTATTCCATGAATAACGACATCATCTATCTCCAACCCCAGAGTCTTTGGTCTTCTGAAGCAGGAAGGAGTTAACTCATTCACTTGTAAATAGAACATAATCCAGACCCTTCATAGACATTGGGCTGGATTCATGTCTTTTCATCCTTTCACCCCAGATTCCAGGATAGGTCCTGATTAGTATATGCTTGGAATTTAATCAAGCTGAGTTGACAGCCACAAAGACAAGAAATCCTCCTTCCTCTGAGCACTGTTTAGCCCAGTGTTTCTCAATTTCAGCATGACCCAGATGTTCTGGGCTGCAGGGAGACTGTCCTGTGTATTACAGAATACTCAGCAGCAACATCAGCCTCTGTATAGGACATAGATGTCAGTAATATGGACACCCCCAACTGTGGCAACCAAAAATGTCTCCAAGCATTACCAGATGTTCTTTAGAGAGGCAATGTCACTGCACATATGTACCCCCACCACTGAAAACCTCTGGTTTAGCCTATCCAAAGGGTAAGAATAGGAGGGGGAGTAGCAGGCAACGGTGCCATAACTAAGTCATACTTTAGCATCATTTGAAATGTTAATGTATCAGAGAGGGACATAGAATATTACATTCCCCTGCCTTTTTACCCAACGATAATACATGCTGAGTGACAATGTATTGCAGCTAACAGTAAACACCCTGGTGTGAGCACCCATAGGTGCTAGAAAGAACCATCACCTACACCTTATCCCACACCCCCAGCCATTCTGTAAAGTAGGTATTTTGGCTTCATGGAAACCAGAAGCATGAGCAGGTTGTGCAGCTCAACTTCAGAGATGCTGTTCTCCAACACCCTTAATTATTATCTTGCGATTATGATCCCACAAAGAGTTGGTGAGATGGAATGACTTGGAAAGGAAGAAGACCCGAAGTGGTAAGGTCAGAAATCAAAGTTCACCATAAAGGGATAGGGTCAAATATACCTATCAATGCCATTCCCTTCAAGGAAAAAAAAACATAACCCTTAAGATAGTTTATGTGTACAAATAGAACCAGTAACTGTAACAACATGTTCTTTAGTTCCTACATAAAAATTTTAAAACACAGGAGCTCATGAGCTGCTCTCTTTTCTGCATCCAGAAAAATGTGAACCATCCAGTCCCCCAAAGTGATAAGCCTGTTTTAACAGAAGCCTGCCCCCCACTGCAGACTTTCATGGAGTGCCTTCGCCATCTGGTGGTAGGTGGATGAACTGTCCCCAAAACTAGCAAAATACCAGTGTTCATTCCTAGTAGACACATGCTGTTCCTCCAAATTGATTCCTAGACTTTGTTAATTTGGAGACAAGGTAATTACTAATTGACTATGGAACTTAAATTATTTAACTCCTAAACAAATACATTACTTTCACTTTTTCAAAATTTCCCCTGACAAGTTAGCTTTCTCCTATGTTATTGATTCTCAGAAATATTTTAAAAGCATTATAAGGATACCTATATGTATTAATCTAAACTGACCTGATGATGAAAATATGTGATGTAACCATTGTTAAATTTAAACAATAAAAATATTAAATTTTTTTAAATAAATAAATAAATAAATAAAAGCATTATAAGGGCTGGCAAGATAGCTCAGCAGACTAAGTACCTGCTTTGGCAAGCGCATGTATCAGGGTTTGATCCCCAGTCCTGCATGCCACGCCAGCTCTGCCCCCACAGCATGCTGAGCCTGCTTGGGGCATAGTGGCACACACATGTAATCTCAACACTGGGGAAGCTGAAAACAGGAGAATCACTGAGTCTGAGCAGTGTAGTAAGACCCTGTACCAAATACATAAAAATGAAAATAAAAGTATTGTAGTATTTTGCCCTAGAGGCAGAGTAAGACAAAGAAATAAGCAAGGAAAAAGAAAAAATAAAAGAATTAAAAGTCTGCCATAGGAGTTGGGAAGATAGCTCAGTAGAATAAGCACTTGCCTGGCAAGCAGAAGGGCCTGAGTTCAATCCCTAGTTCTAAAGAAAAAAAAAAAAAGTCTGACATATTCAGTAAGAAATCAAAAACCACACTGTTATATTAAATGTATATCCATATTAATCGAAGATCAGAAACAAGTATGTCACTTTTAGGAATGGCCAAAAGCATTAGCTAGAGAGGGAAGTTATGCTTTCTTAGCTACACTGTTAAATTCACTGAAATGTAAAATAAATACCCCAAATTAAAATGTAGATAATTCATGTTGATATATAACTTTCTGCAATCACTTCATTTTATAATTGTCTTGTCTTCATTCCTTAAATATTTAAACTGTTCTCTTCCACTTTATACTAATACAAAAAATATGTTTTTTAGTCACTAATGTGGTCAGTACTTATGGACCACCTTCTATGTGCCTGGCATTGGGTCACAATCGTGAAACATATCCTTATTTTTGTGAGGCTTACATTCTAACTAGGGTATAGGCAACCCACAGGGAAACAGTCCAGGTCCTGAACAAAGTTCTAAATGGTAGCTCAGTAATTTTTCCATCAATGTGGCCTATCTCATTCCCATTTCTCAGATGAGGCTAAGGTTCAGACCGTTGCTTGCCCAAGGAATTCTGGTACAGTCAGCATGCACAATCAGGTCTATGTTTTCTAAAACTCAGCTCCTAAGTCCCACACCATCCAGCTGCAAGTTTCCAATGCAAATGTGGCCAGTATGTGCTTGGAGCTAGCTCTGTGCGAGGTGCAACGCAACCGCCAGGGGTGGCAAGGGTCCTTCCTCTAAGCACCGGTCCTTTAGACTCCACACGTGAGGCTGCAGTAGCAAGGACGCTCTCTCCCACTTATCTGAGTTCATTAAAAATAGCAAGTTTTCAACCACATACAATACTTCATGCTTGTGATCCCAGATACTAAGGAACTGAGACAGGAGGATCACAAGTTCAGGGACCAGCATTCAGCAGCTTAGGAACATTCTGACTCAAAACGTTAAAAACATAAAGGGCTACAGGGTATCATTCAGTTCAGTGAAAGGCCCTGAGTCCAGTCCCCACCTACAAAAAGTTTCCCAAGCTGACTGCAACACTCTGGAAAACATTATTTGAAGTTGTAATTTTAATCTTTAATGAAAGTAAATTTCAACAAAGAAATATCAAGAGAGTTATCAACTAAGATTTATTTTCCCATAAGAAAAAGAAAGATTGAGGGTAATCTTGATTTTGTGAGACTTTCTCCTCTGTTTTAGTTACTTTCATGACAGAAGTCAATTACTGTAATGTTCCAGTGGCCAAGCGCAGTACTCTAAGTTATACTGAAGCGCTCAGCGACCAGCGACACAGAACATCAAATGAGTAATGAAACATTACAAAAGATACCACACTTGCACAAATACCAGGTCAGCACATCTAAATAGTAAGCATTTCTTGGACAGGCATTCTAATTTGTGACCACATCTTATAAAAACTGGAGCTGAGGATCAGTCTGATAACCCAGCTGTGCACGTCACTAAGAAGGCCAGCTACTCCCCAGAAACTTCGGGCAAACCTTTGTTTCCCACTTCTTGTCTGAAACGCATTATTTGCTTGGCAAAAGCCAGGAGATGTGAGAACCTCCTACTGCAAATGTTGATATAAAGAAAATGTCCTAAGTGACCAGGGATGTTTATCCAGGTATTATTTCCGCCACCTGTGCAGAGTTTACCAAGTGGGTGGATAGGGTCGATATCTTGTGTGCGTTCAACTTGAGTTGCCTGGATACCACATCTTGTGCTCAATGGGGAACACAAATGTAATTGTTCCTCTCTTCACTTAAACCATAAGGATTCCAAGTTAGATCATATCGCTCTGCCGCATGAACAAGTCATGCATTTGAATTCTGTGTGGCTTGCCAAAGCTGCTCTCTCAAACCAAAGGCAGGAAGATTTACAATCAGAAAGACATTTTAGGGTCTTTCAAAAGCCAGCTTTTAAGAATGCCTTCTCTTATTAGGCATCTACTTTGGGTGCATCACTCCTCATTACTGGTATATGAAGGTGCCGATTTCTGAAGTCCAGTTGTCTTTCTGCAGCTAAGTTATTGCTACATGTTAGTAATGTACTCATAAGCTGCCATTTGTGGGCACAGTCATCAATGTCCCTTAATTCTAGGGCATACTTGGCTTTTGTCAACAAATGGTGGAAGGGGTACAGTTAGAAATGTCATAGTAGAGCAAACTCTAAAGTTGCAGCTACAGTAGACCCTGGAAAACTATAAAATAAGGCTCCTCAATAGCTGGAGATTTTTTAAATCTCTTTCTGAAGTCAGTTTCTCTTTTGAGTTCATTTTTTGGTTTTTGTTTTGTTTTGTTGTTTGTCATTTTGAGACAGGGTCTCGCTCAGGCTGGCCTTGAGCTCAATTTTGTAGCCTAGGCTGGTCTTGAACTTACACCAATCCTCCTGCCTCAGCCTCCCAAGTGCTGGAATTACAGGCGTGCATCACCACACCTGGCTTGAGTGCATTTTCTTTTCTTTTTTTTTTTTTTCTTGTTTCAGAACTTTTTGTTTGTTTATTTATTTGTATAGTTGGCTCAGCCTGCCCCAAGGGCAGGGCTGGTGCAGCATGTGGTGCCAGGGATTGAACAGTGGTCCCTGCAGCCGCCTGCAGGCGCTTTAGGCCACTGAGCCATCCTGCTGGGCCCCTGAATTTTCATTTCATAGCAATTCTCATGATTTTTCCTAATGAGTTATCTGTATGGCTATTTATTTCATGTCAATTGTATAAATTATTTAATTATTCTGTAAACCTCTTGAAGAAAGGAACCAGAGCTGAACTGTTTATATTTCCAGTGTCCTATACATCGGAGCTGTAACCCAATGTTTTGGTAAATGACAGCTCATATGATGGTGGTCCCATAAGATTAGAAATCAAAATTTTCTCCTATCTCATATTTTTACTGCACATGATTAGCAGGTTTGTAGCTTAAAAGCAGCAAACAGGCTACACAATATAACAATTATATTAAATGTATAATATACTGTACTAAGTTTGTGTAAATACATCCATGTTTTTCCCACAATGATAAAATCCCCTGACTATAGTTTTCAGAATGCATCAACTTAGTAAATGACATAGGGCTATGGATGCAGAGCAAGAGTGTAGGTGATGCTATTTCTCAATGAACATATGATTTCATTCTCCAAATGGATCACATAGCTTGCTTAAAAATCACTTTGCTTCACTTCTTGGTCTTGCTATTATAACAGTTACACAAAACATTGGAGAGGTGAAAGGCACATTCACCTCTGCATTTTTTTGAAGATTTCTGTGAAGCAGAGAGTATTTCAAAATAAAAGGTTTCTTTTTGTAAAAAGACTACATCCTGATACCATTTTCTTGAATTTCACCAAAATTATAGGGACTTCCATTTCAATTCTTTCACCCCTACAATGGGTTTGCCTTCCTGATCTCACTGACACTTCCTCCTGAGCTTGACTTTCAGCAACCTCATAACGTCTAGAAGCTCGTCTTTATTTCCCACAAGTTCTTGACAAAACAGATCATTTGTACAACAGCTACTCTTCCAAGACAGTGCCCTCAAATACCAAGTAGGGTGACAATTTTCACACAATTTATCCTTTCAGTTGCTCCATACACAGACTGCCAAAAAGCTGTCAAAAGGTAATAGTTTTCGAAAGCAATGGTCAGAGAGAAACACTACATTGATAAGCTAGTCATCAGCTCGAGATTTCTGGTTGGCAGCAACCACACACCTAAGGTATTATTTAGCCACATCCATCAAAATTTTTTGTTACTCAAAGACTCGGCCCACCACCAAGCTGCCAAATCCTTTGTGAAACTATATACAGTACAGTAAAATCAACAGGAAGGCTTCCCACATCACAAAATTGAATTTCTCACTGCTCCACAATCGCCTCAAAGACACTAACAGCCAAAGTCAGACATTAGTGGTTTGAGTCACACAACCAAATTCAAACTTTCAAACAAACCACTGAGTGGATACTAACTTTTCTGGGAGTTGGGAATGCAGCCTGCACTGTTAGGTGGGTAGAGTGGGCACTGAGGGCGAAGCTGGGTCAAGATTGCAGAGGATGATGGGAAAATATGTGCCCCCACTGACCTCACCAGCCCAGTTGGCCTCCTCCCAGCCTGCAACCGTGGTTCTGCATCCTGTAGCCCATATCCTTCCCCAGGACAGAAGCAACTGCAGAAGAATGGCCCTCAAGCTCACACCAGCCTCTGTGAGTCACAACACAGAGACCACCCAGTTGTCCAATGCCTTTGTACTTAGAGCATCACTTCAGCCTGAAGTGGACAAAGAGCAGAGACTAAAGGGAGAACAGTTTCAGGGATGCTCAGCACACAATGATACCCATTTGCCCAAAATAAAAAGAAATAAGAACTAATTCCCTCTACCTCCTCAGCAGAAACAAAAGGTTAAAAAAGAGATAAAAAATATTCTTAAAAATTAACTTCTTAAATATGCCAACATGATCAAGATGTCTGTGTGACACAATTGAAAAATAAGGTGAATACTTGAAAACAATAATTTATTAGAGTAAAGTATATATTACCATTAATCTCTCTCAAAATACACTCACCTTGCTCCAAACACACTTACTCCATCCTTCTTGCCACTTTGTGAAGTAGCTCTGGGAGTCTTCATTCCTGACTGTCTAGCTACAGCTCTGGATGTCACAATAGCCAAAATTAATTCAAAACAATAGTCATTTTGAGCTTGGGAAAGAACCAGAAGCCCCATACTGCCAATCCAATGAAAAGGATGAATGAGAACCCACTAAATTTTTTTTAGAAGTCTGCATTTCTGTTATATCTCAGCAGCAGCATTTGCTATATTTTTTATCACATAAGACACATACAAAAGAGGACTTCCAGAACTGCTTCAGAAAGTGCTAAGAATGATGGGACAAATGTGCTTAAAACAAAGGAGAGTGTTTTGAAAGGGCTTAATGACCAATGTGTCTTTTGCTGTAATAATTTTCTAAATGTAGACAATATCCATTTATATCAGTCACATCTCATATTGTCACTGCCAACCAGTGAGACTACAGAGAGACAACTTTCCAGTCTTGCATTTAAGCAGAAAAGTAACATAGCACTGTATGCATAGCACTTTCAAATTAATAAAGATCTTTTACATACAGAGATTCACTTTAGCTCTCATGGTTGTTATGCTCAATTTACAACACAGACTCACAGTCACAGGACAAGTAGTAACAGAACCAAGGTAACAGTGGCACAGCCAGGTCAGCAACTAGGTACAGAGATAAAAAGGGAAGCTGAGAATTGCTGTGCTGCTCTTTGGAGAAATAGAAATGAGGCATAGTTCTCCAATTTGGGGAGAAGTGGGGTGAGGGAAGGTATCCATCTTTGTGGTGCAATAAGGACTATGAAAATAAGGCTTCAGAGAGCTACGCTTGTTCTTACTCTGACAACTCAAAGAGAATAGGTCCTAAGTCGATATATTCTCATTTCAAAGGTGATTCATAGAACATTGTCTCTAAAATGAAATCCACCCAGAAATGTGAGATGAGCAAGTCATAAACAAAGGGGCCCAGCTGTTACTTGAGTTGGCTGGTGTGAAAGGAAGCAGCTCACCTTGAAATGACTATGGAACATAGCCTGAGCCTCAGGTGGGGAAGCCAGATCTCAGGGACCAGAACCACGGTGGCAACAGATGGATGAGTCTATTACCACAGCCTGGGTACACGCCTTTCCATGCTTCTGACTTGGGCCATAAGGAAGAAAAGCCACACCCCCACAGCTAAAAAAGAAATACCTCTTGCAGTCTTCAGAGAGTTCTTACTCTAAACATCCACATGCACACATACACACAACTAAATTTTCACAATTCAAACAGATGGCCTTGGAATACACAGAAGGTAGATGGGGAAGGAAGTGGAGCCAATAAAACACCATCTTCAGGGTTAGCTAGTGCTCTGACCCTCATTGGCCCCACTATTTCCATTTCATCATGGGGAATAAAAATGTCTGGTCTCACTGCCTCAGAGAAACACTACACAAAGGTAACGTATGTCAGCACCCAATGAAAATAGAAAAGTAGCACTTACTCCACCATCATGGGGAAAGGAATTTGTTGTCAGTTTAGCCTGTAATCACATTTGGATTCTTGAATAAGAGCTGTCTTTGCCTGCACTGGATGTGCAGCCTGTAGCTATGCTATAGGAGGCCATTTGAGGGAACAATACTGTTGCTCCTTCATGTACTGAGCTAGCTAATGCCCTCCTCAATTAATGACTTCATTTCCCCTTTATTAGAGACTTTCCCAGCACACCGTCTTAAAGAGAGGCCAAGGACAGCAAAGAGGGCAGTGCCAAGTGTGTTAAATCTATAATAAGTCAGTCTGGAGAGTAAGACCTGGAATTATCTCCCAAGATGCTAAAATCTATAGGGCATGAGACTTGTATCCTAATTGCTTTTAAGTGTATGGTTCAGTAGCATTAAGTACATGCACAATGCCCAGTGCTTACCACACATACCCAACTTTCACATGCACCCAGACTTTCACAAAACATATCCACCTCTCAGATGCCTCAACTTTCAAAATGCTTCAGCTCTCACATGAAGCCCAAATCACACACACCCAACTCTCTGATAACAGAGCTTTGAAGGGAGACAAACATGGCTATGACATACTTTGTGGATCAGACAAAAGCCAGCTTTGTGACTCTCATTCACATCTGTATTTCCATAGAACGCTGCAGGTGTACCGCTGGTGCTCAACAAATAAGTGAATCAAGAAATAATTGAATTATGAAGTGATCAGAAATATTAAGGGAGAAAGTTGAGGCTGCCTATCTTCACCTTGAGTCAGCTAAGGATAAAACTGCAGATTGGAAGAAGGAGTTCTGGGGAGTTCAGTGCAGGAGCTGTTTGTTCCTCTTGCTTTCCCCCAGGGCTTGTGCCAAGGTGAAACCCGCAGAAGACTTTGTACAATGCAGCCATTTTGCTACAGCTCTCAGACCTCACTGACTGACCTCACCCAGCTATTCTCTACTCAATATTCATGTGGAACATAGGACTAGTGCAGAGAGAGATACATAGCCACAATTTAATCAGGGAGGGGGCAGCCATCAGGATTTCCTGCGCTCTCTGGACAGGAAACCATGCAGCAACAATCACAGGAAGTGGCCCCAGGCTTCCAACTGTCTTCTTTCCTGCTTCTGTGCTTGCTCTCTCCTGGACAAGAACACCTATCCATTCACACCGGTGAACAAAGCTTTGTTGAGCTGCAGACTGTAAGCATCAGACATTCAAAGTGCTCCGGCATTTTCTCACCCTTTTCAGGAAGATCAGAGAAGTCTTCACAACACATACTCATCTTATTCATCACAGAGAGACAATATCCAACATCCATAATGTAAAGAGGACTAGCTTAATTTACTAACAGTTTTAGTCCCTGGTCAGCTGGCTATACAGCAACATGCTGTCAGATGGACATGGTGAAGCAAAGATGCTTAGTTCTTTGAGCCTAGGAAACAGAGCAGTGGGTTAGTGCCAGAGAAAAAGGGCAAGAGACTGGGTGGGCCCAAGGCTAAGGCTCCATGACCCACCCAGACACACCCAGAAGTGTATCCCCCACAGCATATCCACATCCAATCAATCTGACATTCCATCTTAACCACCACATATGTATTGACCGGTTTTACCAAATTTGTGGGTAATTGCAACAACAGATGTGTACAAGATGTACAAAATAAAATGATCCAGTCATCAGAGATAAGAATGTTTCTCAGCAGGCCACAAACCAGGAAACGGAACAGCCAGTCAAGTGTTCTAAGGAAGAAACCCAGTCAGGAACAACAGAATGGACACCTTATCAGCCACCTCAGAATGAAGTGTGTTTTCTGTGACAGATCTACAGTTTTTGTCATTTGGCCCAGTGCAGTTAGGCACATTTCAAAAGATCCCCATCTCTGTATCCAGCATTCCAACTTGGATCAAGCATACTGGAAGTCGCCCTACAGAAATCAGAGCAAGTAGCAAGCTAATTCACTCCTTGTAGAAAAGGTTGGACTCAGCTTATTTTTAAAAAGTAGTAGCGAAACAGCAGAAATGGTGATATGCAGTAAATACACTGCTTCCCACTTCAAGGAACCTCTTCACAGTAACCAAGACCCAGGAGAGTCTGTCATTATGGTCCAAAAAGAAAAGAACAGGATATCAACATTGAGGTTTTTGTGGTGAACCAGGATGAAGTCTCCCTAGAGTTTACTTCTATCTTGCTGGCCACTTGATCCCAACATGGTTGTGGTCTGGTCTTTAAACAAGTTGACAGATAAGCACATACCCTTCTTTCCAGGTCTCATTTGACTGACCTCAGCATCAAGTCAGTTTTCTAAATGCCAGCAACAGAGTAGAATGCCACAAGGCACCCACATTGACCACAGAACCCCCAGCTCGAATAAACTACAATCAGGGCAGAGTTTCCTATCCAAAGAACAAAATCAAATTTGATCAAGAGGTTATACAACCAGCCTTTCAACCACTGATCTTTTTCAAGTGGGAAATGAGAGAACTGGAGAAAAACAGATAGGCAATTCAAGCCACTACAAAATCCTGCCAAGTATCACAAATGATGTATTAACAATACCACAAACAAAAATTATATAGTGTATTTATAGACAAAATCTGCACTAATTTAGTAGGCAGCAACCATTTGTAGCTGTTTCCGTTCAAATTTTAACTCATTGTACTGATATAAAATTTCAAATTGAGCTCTTCAATCATGCTAATCACATGTTTCAGGTACTCAAGGGTCACATATGATTAAGGGATGCCATATTGGACAGCATAGACACAGACCACGGCAGTCATCATACAGAGATATCTTCTAACCAATAACTGCATGATTCCTTGATCTCTGTTTTTGGTCTTAAGTTTTAGCTGCCTGTAAGAGATATAAACATAAAGGAAGATGCAGGCATAAATGTAGACATAATCAGCCCTCTGAACCCATGAATTCTGCATCCACTAATTCAATAGACTGTGGATCACAAATACTTGAAAAAAATTCCATACACACTGGACATATGAAGATTTTTTTGCCTTGTTATTCACTAAACAATACAGCACAACTATTAGTAGAGTGTTTCTATTGGATTAAGTACTAAAAATAATCCAGAGATTTTTAAGTGTACAGATGAATATATATAATGCATCATTTTATGTATGAGATTTGAATATCTGCACATTTTTATATCTACATGGGTGTTCAGCAGCCAATATTCCTCAGATTCAAAGAAATGAGAGAACTAATGAAAAGAGAGAAAAAGAAAGTTAAAAAGAAATCAAAGGATCTTTTTAAAAATTACTTAGAAGCCTAAGTATTCACTGTATGCCACTCTTTGAGCTTCTTGAAGGTCTACTCAAACATAATAAACAATTAGCTGGTATGTCTTATGACTCTAGTACTACATAGACCAATGTTTCATATAAAAGTTGCAACAGTACATGTGACCTGTTTAATTTTTTCTCTGATTTTAATCATGCTGTGTTTAAGAAAGCTGAGAAGCTGAGAACAATTGTTCTCTTGTTGCTCTTTCAGCAAATAATTATTGAAAGTCTCATTCTCAATTTGATAATTTGTTCTCTCAACTTTTGGTGCAATGATTTAAATCTTCCTGAAAATGAACAGAGAAACATGCCACTTCTCACTTCATCTTCATATTTCATTTTATTAATTTCTGTCTTTATTGGTCATCTCCTTAAATGTTCATCACAGATTTTTTTTTAATTTCTAGAATTTTCTTAGTGCAAGCATTTGCCCCAAGACATGCCCAACTCTGGATGATGGAAATGTAACCAAGATTATCCTACTCAACTTTCTTTGTATAACAAGTAACAGAAACCAATTTGAGCTACCTTAATCAGAAAAGGAGGTTAATACAAAGGCTGATGTGGTCCTTCATATATCCTAAATATAAGGACACTGCAGAAGGGACTTCAGAACATGGAATCTCTCAATACTCCTTGCTCTTACTCTGCTGCTCTTTATTTAACAATTTAATTCTCCCATCTTCAGAATTGTTTTCTATGTCTCCCTTCACCCCTGTAGCAGAGAACAACCTTATGATTTCACTCCATGACTTTCGGATTTCCACAT
>PVJA010038271.1:0-19801 GCA_004027025.1 Myocastor coypus
CCGCTGGGTACCAGCTAAAATAAAGCACTTTTTCTTTTTGGACATCCTGCCTCAGTTGTCTCATTTCCTAGAGTACAACTGTTAGGTCCGGGAGACATCGGGAGAAGGATGAGCCAAGAGTCGGTGCCTCAAAGTATAACAGAGCTCTTTTATTAAATAAGCTGTGCCGGCACAGGGCCACCCCCAGGAAGAGTGACCCCGAGTGGCTCTGTGAGCGGGTTTTTATAGGGTGTTTATGCTAATGAGGGATTCAGCAAGCGTCTTTTACAAAAGCCAATAGCGTAGGTTAGTCGGGGGCTCTTTACAGTGATTGGGTATCTTAGGTCTAGGTTATAGTCCAATGGGAATGGTTCTGGTAACATTTGGGCAGCCAATGGGAGTACATTGACCCCCCACCCCCCCGCCCGGAGGGGAGTTTCGACACCCAGGTGACTTTCGGGGTAATAGAAACCTAAGTTACAGATAACAGAAGGGTGGTATCGAGGTGGGTCAGCCCTTACACAACACCCCCTTCAGAGATTCGTATATTTGTGACTGAGGTTTCTTCATATCATTTCTGTGCCATTTTCGGGACTGGTTGTGCGTGTTGTGGTTCTTGGACTTGGCCATACCTGCACTTTTAAAACTCACTGTAAACCGTGGCTTAACCTCTATTTGTTCCTAAAATTCATTCTTCAGTTTTAGAGAACAGAAACTCATCCAGGCACCTTTCAGGTTGAGAGTTTCACTCCTCTATGTCAGCAGTTTGGTTATGTAAAATAATACAGTAAATCACTCATTCTATATATATTGAAAATGAAGTGAACAACTGTTTCTTTAAGAACAAAATACAGTGTCGGTACAACAAACTAAGGAGTTGTTGTTTGCAGAAAACGAATTCATATCCAGAGTTTACACAGGCTTAATACTGAAAACAGTGACTACATGTTTGTTAAGACAAGAAGAAATGGGCTGAGGGTGGTTATGACGACATTCAGAGAAAGTTGGTTGGTCTGAACTGCAGCACAGACTGAGTCAGTAAATTCACAGACACACTGTGTGGCCCTGGTAAACTCTTAACCCTTTCTGTTTCCTCACTGAAAAAAATGAGGATTCTACTGACTGTATACAAGAGGTGTTGTACTCTTGGGGGCCTTAGTGATTAGGAAGAACCTTTCACGAATTGACAGAGGGCAGTATCTACCTTGGAACACATATCTCAGAAGATCTGGAAACAGCTCCTTCAGCAGCAAAGGAGGACATGATTTTAGAAGTCTTATTAGCCAGATGATTTTAAAATGGTTTCCAATTACTCTAGAAACTATATTTCTAAAATATCTCCACTAAATTCAAAATTCACTTTTGGTTTTGAACTTACCTACTCTTTTGCAGAGTTGTGAATAAGGATCGGATTGTCTATTTTTTTAAAAAATATGTTTCACTGTGTGACAAGAGAGGAAAACTGCTATCTGTGCCTTGGCTTGCTCTATGGAATCCTGATTCTGGCTCATTAATGACTCACAGCAGATGTCAGCTGTTACAGAGCTGAAGAAGTCCTTGGTAACACCCTTGAAGCCCCAAGGAAGATGAGCCCTTCTGATGTCATCTGTTTAAGATGTTGTAGGCAGCTGAATTAGATAGAAATATCATAGTCAGTCAGACAGGGCCAGGTCCTCAAGGAGACAATACGGAAGACAAGGTCACTTTGCAACTTTCAAAGAGATAGACACTACTGTTGTGGATCAGACCTCAAGAAAAAAGAGGAAACAAATATAGCTATATACTTCCCCAGAGATGGGCCTCAGGGATTGACATTCTAAATAGGTACCAGTCACCTTGAAAGAGCCCCAAAGAGTCACTAACCCAACACCCAATAGGAAAAGACCCTGTCTTGTATACATGCTGGCTTGCTACATGACTCACTTCTTCATATGGTACCGGATTTAATCAGTTTTATCTGAGCAATAGTGCTTATAATCTCATTGGTTGGCCACAGTTTTGTCCTACTTCATGCCCACCCAAGCAAGTTCCCACGTTTACCACCTTAGACTTGCCTCACCACACGGATTTACACTGTAAAAGACCGTGGAAGAGACAGCTTTGCCAGGCAACCTGCTTTCTCTCTCTCAGACAGAAGCTTTCTTTCCCTCAATAAATATTCTGTTCTGAACCTCTGTTCCTAAAATTCATTCTTCAGTTTTAGAGAATATGAACTTTTCCAGCTACCTTTTAGTTCAGGAGATCATTTATTCTCCATATCAAAGTGTCTGTTACTCCATTAGATTATAAAGCCACCAGTGTGGGAACTTTCCCTACACACTTGTGCACATGCAATACCTATGATAATTGATTGCGCACAGCACCTAGAAAATTTTAAATATCTGTTGCACAAAACTGAAATTGGAGTCTTTAGGTTGATTTCTCCAGGAGAATTAGCTTAGAAATAAATTTCTGGAATTGACAGTTTCTGACTAGCAGAACCAAGAATCACAGAGCACAGTTCTAAAAGCTTTTTCTATCAAACCTCTAGGTAAGGAACCATAATGAGCTCATTTCATAATCCCAGTTACCTCCAATGACTTTCCTCGACTGCACAGTCCCAGCTCAGTGCGGTAAGTGAAGCCCATGGACTGTGACGCCCCTCTCCTGGACAGATGCCCTCAGCCACAACTCTGTGTGGCAGCACTGCTCACTCTTGCCTGAGGACAGGTAAGACTTGCTCTGAGGTAAGCTCTCAGACTGAAACATAACTTAGACTATATCATCAAAGATGAGGGGGTTTGTCATATAGCTTTCTGTAACAAGAAAAGTAGGTACAGACAGAGAAACTGCTCTGCCAGCCTCATCTCCATCCAGAGGAGTCCATATATATATAATCCCTGGGAAAAGTTAGTAGAATTCCAGTAAGTAATTCCAATCTGCTGCATACAACCCACATAAGAACAAAGAGACAAAGACATATCTGTAGTTGTGGGGAGCCAAGCGGTTCTAATTCCAGTCAGAGCAATGGCTAACCAGAAAAAAGGTCCCAAAACAGTGCCAAACCTAGGTTTCGCTTTGGAGATGAGTAACTGAAAGAATGGTGGAAAGTACATGGTACTGTGTGATGGGCTAGATAGGAGGCCTGAAACCACCTCTGCAATGTGCAGAGAGCCAGAGGAGTATGCAGAAAGAGTAATCTGTGTGTCTTAGTTTGGGGAAGTGTCTTGTGTCTTGGCCTAGCTCACACATACTAGTTGGGAGCTACAGGCCCAGTATCACTGACCTGGGCTAGACCCATTTGCATTGTTTAAAACCAATTGGGGAGCTAAAGTCTTAATCTGGCCAGCTGTGTGCATATCAATGCATAGAATTAGGGCCAGGTTTATCCACAATGGAGACAAATGGGCTTCTTTCAAGGAGAGCTGCTTGGTGGTCCTCCACAAATGGGTGTGCAGGACAAAAATAGTTTAAAAACTAGGATGATTTGTATGTGTGATTGCTTAAAACAAGTTCCTCTCTCCAGAAAGGTACTGCAAATCTCAATAATTAGTGTCCCCTTGAGAAATTATTCCTCCTGGTTTCTCTTAGGAAACTTATGTTTTGCCAAATCAAGATTCTTAGGGAGCCTTGAGGCAGGAGGATTGGTGCGAGTTCAAGACCAGCCTGGGCTACAAAAGTTAGCTCAAGGCCAGCCTCAACTACGTAGTGAGACCCTGTCTCTAAAAAAAGACCAAAAAAAAAAAAAAGATTCTTAGGGAAACTGTCTCAACAACTGGAAAAAATGAAAATAATGTTTTAGTGCAACTGTGAAAAGAAAGTAGCATAGGCATGTTACTTGTTTGAAGTAAATCAATAATATGAAGTTAAACACCCATGTGAAGTCGAATGTCCCACAGTAGTGAGAATTAAGGTCAACACTTCTAAGAGCCAGGCAGGGCTCTTAGAAGTAAGAGGGAAAGCAGGAGCCTAGGCCTGAGAAAGATATTTTGTGATTCTAAACTACGTTGTTGCCTGTGATGGAAACATCCTGTTTCATGCAGTGGCAGCAGCCTGTGCTGCAGCCTGGAGATCCTGATCACAGTAGATGGCTACAAAGACAGCATGCAGAGGCCAAAGTCCTCCTCACTACACAACCACGAATAGGACACAGAGTTGCCAAAGACAACCAGAAAAGCTGAGAATTTGCTCTTACTGTTTTCTATCCATAGAAAAGAAGGGTGGTGTGTGGCAAATCTGTGTCCACTGGTCTTATGGGGAGCTAGCAGTCCACTGGTCCCTGGTGAATTTCCACCTCTAGTAGACACCAGGGCTGAATGCACCTTGTTATCTGGGAATCTGGATAAGTTCCAGCACCCTGCTTTATATGTAGATGGCTCTGGGAGAATCAGAGTGTCAAGGTGGTGGCAACCTTTGTACACTTGGAAATAGGTTGCCTCTTGGGAAAGATTAGGCGTGTGCATTTCCAATACTGTAGTCCCCTTAGGAGGCGACATGCACAGGTACTGTGGCTCCAGACTGCTGTGGGGGCTCTGCCTGCTTGTGCATGCTGTGAGGTGGTGGTAGAAACTACGCAAAGCTGATTTTTGCTTTTGACCTCACTGGTGTTTTGAATGGTCTCAGATGTGAAGCAGCTCTGCCTGCCTGGCAAACAAGATGAAATCAGAGTGATGAGCCAGGAACCAGAGAAGGCAGGGAGCTATTTTGCCTGGGTGCTAATCCACTGTGTAGGTGACATATGTTTCATCAGAGGCCCAAGATTCCTCAAGGAAGGGATAGAGCTAGAGCCCAGCCCTACAAGCCCTATTCCTGCAACAGGGGCCTGCTTACTAATGAATGGCTTGTTACCCAACTTCTATTGTTATGAACCACTGCACTCCATGTTTCTCTACAAAGGAACCATGGGAAGACTCACGGGCAGATTAACTGGGGCAGCATGTGTGGTCAGGAGACCCAGGAGGGCTCAACTCAGGCTTTGCGTCTCGTCTAGGCCTTCTGCTCGCTAGTGAGTCAGCTCATGTTCTGAGCCCAGGCATGCTCAGGGACTATGTAAACAAAGGCTGTTTTCTGTAACTTTCTGGTAACTTGCCAGCTCAGGGGCTAAGCCATATCAGGGAGGGGGATTTACAGCAATTTCCCCGCAACCCTCCACCACCACTGAGATAGTAAATTTGCCAGATAGCCTCATGGCCCTGCATCTTTTATTCCAGTCGCCTGCATCTTGAGTCAGCCTGCCAGCCTGGACCAGTGGCAGAGCAGTTAGGAGTACAGTGTCTCTCGGCAGCAGTCTGTAGAAGAGGACGTGAGGCAAGGTTATGTAGCGTTGGTGACAGGACTCAAACCAGGCCTGGCGGAGGTTATGATGACCTCCTTCCAATCACACTGTGCTGCACATTGTTGATGGTCTTTTCTTCATACTGTGAAGTCAGACATCTAATACTGCTGAACAGGTTTGAAAAACCAGGTCTAAAACTACCCATATGGATTCAATTCTAATCTATGCCAAAGAGGCACAGCAACCGCGTTCTCTTCCCACCCCGGCTCTCCCAGATTCCCTTATCTGCTTCCCAGTGATGGACTAAGGCAGTGTGAGCAGTAGAGCCTAGAGATTGCCTTACATAGCTCTTTTCCACTTCCAGTTGCGTCAGCAGCACTCTGAGGGTGCCTTCAGACGCAAATTGATGAGCCCTGGTCTCAGCATTTCTGACTCATCCTGGTGCTGTGAGGACCATTGAGCTGATTTAATTTCTTTTTCTGGTTTCCTCACCAGCTGAGACCTGGGGAGAGGGAGGAGCTCTTCCCTAGACACTTGATAACTAGGAAGCAGTTAGAAAAGAACCCAGCACTTTCCCCATCACATGCAGCCTCTGAAAATAACTGGCAACAAAAATAGCCTTGCCTAGAGGCAGAAAGCTGCTTGCTGGCAGTGAAAGTATAAATTCGCACAAGAAGGGAGTAAGTGCAAGTATTAGGCACTTGTAAATATTCACACCATTTGACCCCATTGGTCCTGTTTTAGCATATTAGACTTGTCCAGAACCAAGGTTAGATAACTTTCTTGCACAAGTGCACATATATTATAGATATAGTGTATATCTACATTATATAGAGAGATACAAAATAGGCTTGGGAGGTGGGGAGATTTGGCAGTGAGTTTCAGCATCTTCTCCTCCAGAGGCTAGAGGACTACCTAACGGCTTCTAGACAAGGCTGTGGGTTTCACCTCTCCTTGCCTCCACGTATACCTGATTTAATCAGAGAAGGCTATCTGCTGCCTCTATGTGCATTTTAGGCAGGCACCAGGTTATCTTGTCAGCTACTGTGCACTGTCCAGTGTCCAGTGTTCAGGCATCTTTCAAGGCAGACAACTGTCCTTGGCTATTTGACAGGGAAATAATAAGGGTCAGACTAGCTCTGAAGGCAAGGACTGAAAGAGAATAGCCAGTGGCAGCTGAGTTAGATAGAAATACTGTAGGCATCAGACAGGGCGAAGCCTTAAAAGAGAGCCAGAGTGGAAGATAAGATGCCTTGCAACTGTGAGACAGACACTCCCGCTGGGTCTTCCTCAAGACAAAAGATCAAAAAAGTGAAAAAACAATTGCATATTTTTACACAGAAATTTAAAAATCAAACCACATACAACACTGTAGCAGAGCATTCCTATGACTTTTTTTCCTTGTCTCTCAAAAAATGAGAGAATACAAATTTGATTTCTTGAAAGCATGTGATAATATTCAATCATCTCTTCCATCTTGCACAGCTATATCTGTTAACCTGAGCAACAGATTTGATGATAAAAAAGATAATATATCAAGGACTGTTAATCAGCTATTCTTGTTTTAAAAATCTGTAACATATGCATTGTTTTATGTTACCCTGTTTCTATCTTTGCTTTTGTTTTTCTTGTTCTTGTTTTTATTCTTCAAAATAAAAGAAAATTATTAAAAAAAGAGCAATGCTTTACTAAGGATAAAAATGCATTTCTCCCTAAGGATAAACAGCAGTGAATGATATCCTAAATTGTCTCTATCACTTTGAGAAATCCAAGAAGAATCCCTTAACCCAACCCCAGCCGGCAGAGCCCCTGTTCTGTATTCATGCCCAACTTGCTACATGCCTCATTTCCTCATTTGATCCCAGATTTAATCAATTTTACCTCAGCAGTTACTGCTTGACCATAGTTTTAGTGCATCGTCTTGGGAGTTCTCATGTTTCCCATTTGGACCCACCTCACCTAGTGGATTTGGTCTATAAAAGCCCTAGAAAAGGCAGGTTCTTTGGTAACCCACTCAGTTCTCCGTCTGTCCCTCTCTTAGGCAGAAGCTGTCTTTCCCCATAAAAATATATCCTACTGTTAATGTCTGTTCTCCCTAAAATTCATTCTTTCACTTTAGAGAACATGAATTTATCCCAGGTATCTTTCAGGTTTTGGGATTTCTTCCCTCTGTGTCAATAAGAATGTCCCAGTGGAGGCGAGGGGCACAGGCACAGGGTTCCCCATGCCTTGGTTCTTGTTGTTCTGCTTTTTTGGAAGCACTTAACATCTTATTTTATTTTTTTAAATTTATTTTTTTTTTTTTCTTGTTTCAGAACTTTTGTTTGTTTATTTATTTATTTTTATGGCCGGCTCAGCCTGCCCTGAGGGCAGGGCTGGCACAGCATGTGGTGCTGGGGTTCAAACCGCGGTGCCTGCAGCCGCCTAAGCTTTCCTAAGCAGGCGCTTTAGACCACTGAGCCATCCTGCCAGGCCCCAAGTACTTAACATTTTAAATCTATTCTCTAGAGAGAAATAAAGACCCTATCTTGAACATTTCTGATGACTGACACTTTAGTCAGCATATGTAAAATTAATAAAGAGGCCTTATTTTTTGTTTTCCAGAACGAGACTGTCTGTAGACATTTGGGGTAGGAGATGGTGGGCTTCCAGGGAAGTTTCTCTCCATGTCACCAGCTTCCATCCCACCTCACAGTGTAAACTGTATCATGGGTCCAGTGGTAGTTATATTTGTACAAATGTACGATTTTCCCCTTCCATTCTTTGGTATGGTATCTACTTTTCAATTAGGAGATTGTTTTCCTCAGGCTCAGGAGAAATTTTTTGTTTAAAAATTATATCATCCATTTGCAGAACTTCTGTAGGTGAATTTGTGCTGTGTGTTGGGATGTGTCCACTACTTTCCTGTTCTTTTTGCTCTACATTTCAGGCAACGTCAGTAAAGTTTTTTTTTTTGTTTGTTTGTTTGTTTGTTTGTTTTTCTAGCTTGTATTGAACATTTATACTTTTGTACTTTTAAATTTGAATAAATGTTTCTTATTCTCCAGTTTCTTGATTTCTTGAAATCTCCTATTTTCTTGAGACCCACTTTGTATGTGTGTCTCCTCAGTGTCCCCCTTGCATGTCCTGGGCTTCCTCTGCTGTGTCGATGACTCATCTATGGCTGGAATCAGGAGCGGGGATGACTGGTGGATTTGAGCTGATGAGGCGTGCTCTACTTTCCGAACAGACCCCGGGCATGGGCTTCTTCTCTCTACCCTGCTCAGGGGCAGCCTCCCTCTGACTTCAGGTGGGGCCTGCAGCCACAGAAGTGACAGTGTGGCCACTACAGCCAGGAGAGCAGTTTAGCTATTGGGAAGTTAATGTAGAACTCTCTTTGTGATAGAATAACTACCATGCCTACCAGTTGCCCTAAACACGCAGAGGTAGAAAAAAATCCTGGAGATGCTCCAGGATGCAGAACTGATATCAGGGCCTATTATGGTATGTGTCTAGCTGTCCCCTCAAAGCCTCATGCAGTTATGGGGCAGACTTCTAGAGTGTGTGATTAATTCATGATCCAATGCTGGGGTTATGAGAGAGAGAGTGCCGTTGGACTTATGGGTGTACGTGCTATACCTAGCCTGGGGCAGACAGCCGAAATCCAACTTAAGGGAGACAGACTTGCTCTTTGCTGCCATTGCTGCTGCTGCTTCTGCCCTTTTGCTCTTTGCTGCCACCATAAGCAGCTGTTCTCTACCATGTGCCACTCTGCCTCGGAGCCAACTGAGTATGGATTACGACCTCCGCAAACTGTGAGCTAAATAAATCTTTCCTTCCTTCATTTGGGGTGTTGGGTATTTTGTCCCAGCAATGAGAGAACAGTAACTAAGACAAGGCCCAAATGTGCTCTACAGTTTTGCTCTTTGACACTGAGTTAGAATTTGAGTGGAGTTTCACCAGGGAACTGGTTTTTGCTCTCTTCAATTTCTCTTCTCTTTTGGTCATAATTGTTCTGCCTTCTGTATTCTAGCACATTTCCTGTCTACTATGCACAATTCTGACCTATTCCCACACTACAGACTTTTTCTATCTTATGCTTCTTTGGTGTCATTTTGTACTGCTTTGTCATTTCAGGGGTAGTTTTAGAAACCATGGATCTACTTTCAAAGGTTGATCTTGTGTGGAAGCTTGAACTTTAAGCAACGGCACTTTTCTCTCAAATGACTTGGGTCGCTGTGCACACACATATTCTGTGTGAAATCATGGAATACAGTCCTCTGAGGCAGGGTAGGAGGAGAACCAGCAGCTATTCTAGAAGTGCTTGGCTGGCTTAGGTACATATCTTATGCCATGGAAAGTGATTATTCTCAAAGCGCAGGTGGAAGAGCAGTGAGACATGTTGCTTCTTGATGTGTACCACCCAAAGTCTTAGGTGCTTTTTCTTTCTTTTTTTTTTTTTTAATTTTTTAAAATTTTATTTATTTATTTTTTTCTTGTTTCAGAACCTTTGTTTGTTTATTCACTCATTTTTATGGCTGGCTCAGCCCGCCCTGAGGCCAGGGTTGGTGCAGCATGTGGTGCAGGGGATCGAACCGCAGTCCCTGAAGCCATTTGAACTTTCCCAAGCAGACGCTTTAGACCACTGAGCCATCCCGCCAGGCCCCTTAGGTGCTTTTTCTTAGGTGGAGCTGGCTAATGATTTCAAAGGCAGTCAGATGCTTCAACTGCTAAGTTAGAATATATTGATGTACTCCTAGTACTGAAAATGGAATAGCTGTAACCCCTTTTCATTTTGCTTACCCACACAGTCATGAAAATTTATGCAAGGTTTGTTGTAAATATAGCTTGTAAGTAAACTTGCCCTCAGCAATAAAATGCTGCAGTGTTACTTTAACTAGGCCACTCTGTATTTGGCCAAAACCTTCTTGGCCTTATGCAGCAGCCACTATGAGCAGATAATTAAATGGAAAAGGAAAACTATCAATGTTGTTTCCCCAGTTCTTTGAAATAAAAAGCAACAGCACATTGCATCTTAAAGTGGTGAAGTGTCTTTTAATTAAGCACGTGGCTTTGATAGAGAAGAACAATAGGAAAGCTTTAAACAACCGAACGGTTTTGGCATCATTTTACTGAATACACTGAACCCTGGTTGCCTTAGACAGGTCACACTGGGGAAGGCTGGAAAACAGCACTTCCGTGTCCAGCTGTGAATCTTCCAAGGTCTCCCTGACTTTCTAGGTTCAGGTTCTTTTGACTTTGCCTCCTTTGCGATCAGAAAATATTATTTCTGGACAAATCATCTATTTCTATCATCTGCTCCCCACTCCTCTCCCTTTCTTCTTATTTTCTTTTGGTAAATTCTAAAACTACAGAGAAGTACAAATAATCAAGTGACAGACACACTTATTCTCATTATTAACAAGTACTATTAATATTTTCTTTTGCTTGTGCTGAACTTCTCCCTGTGAATATATATTAAAAGGAATTACAAGTGGACCATGGTTGTCTTCTTCAAAAAGATCAAAATCCTAGGAAGAAAATAGAAGTCCCCTATGCTAAATACCCCCCTTCTGTAAACTCGTGCACAGCCCTCACGTATTTAAAGTAGGTATTTGCACATGCCTAGGCATGTGTATATATGTGTGTCTATACACACATATATATGAATATCTATGGAATAATAATACTATTGCTTTGTATATGTCTTAATTTGCTTTTAAATGTGATATATACATATAATAACTATTTACTTATTTATTTAGTATAGTGTCTAAATAAATATTATTTAGTCAGAGTCCTTGAGTTGTTGTGAGCCCTCTGTCTCAGCCTCCCCAGAAATGGGATTATAGGTATGCGGGGATTACAGGCCTGTGCCACCATGCCCAGTCTCAACTGTCTTCTCAGCATGCCCCGGGGCACAGGGCCAGCACAGCAGGCCAGGGACAATACCAGGAATCTAACCTGAGTCTTTATGTTTGCCAGCCCATCACTGAGATTGCAGAGCTACCTCCCCAGCACTATGTTTTAAAATGTAACATGAATCATGGTGAGTGTTTCATGCAGAATTAGTCAGTTCACTTTTTTTTTTTTTGCAGAGTTTAGGAATAGAATTTTTTCAACATGACCGACACTTCCAGGGAAGGATTTCCAGTTTAAAAGACTTTGTACTTCTTGTCCTCTCTGATACCAGCAATGGAGAGCCTCTGAAATAATTGATTACTACTTCAGAAAAAACACGTTTGAGGAAGGGATAGACAAAAAGACAGCAAGAAGAAACTGAGGAGGAAAGAGGGTGAGATCCGGTAACTGATAAGAGCAAAGGTAATAGAGTTGAGACCCACAGGTGGGCCCATTTAGATTCAGTAATGAAAAGAGGGACAGAAGAAGAAAGACAGGGGAATGCACAGGTTTCTTGTCTTGTGCAGTGGACTGGCAGTGACCGGTTCCACACTCCTTTAGCCCATCTGCGCTTCCACTGCAGGTGTGGCTGAGGTCAGCACCCTATCAAGCGTCTACTGCGTTTATGCCTCCATAGCTTTGGAAAAGGCCCTCCACAGAAGTAAGCCAGAAATGTGGAAAAATGTATAACCTTGGAGTTGTGGGATAACATCAACCAAAATGGAACAGGAATTTAGTAGATAATGTCCCAGCCTCATGTGCTTGGAGGCATGCACACCGCGTGGTTCTTCAGCACCAGCGAACTATGCACTGAGATCACCTACACAGTACCTGCCTCTTCCCTTGCTGCCTTTTTTCAGCTCCACACCTTTGCTCTGGGTGTTCTCTGCAGACAGCCACCCGGACCTACATCCTTACCTAAAACTATGCTTCTCAGCCATTCAA
This sequence comes from Myocastor coypus, assembly GCA_004027025.1. Lineage (NCBI taxonomy): Eukaryota > Metazoa > Chordata > Mammalia > Rodentia > Myocastoridae > Myocastor > Myocastor coypus. Next base: position 12,059 of record PVJA010038271.1, read on the forward strand.
ATAGAGATGGTAGTGTGCGCTCCATTACTTCAAAAGGGAGAAGTCTGGGGACTGAGTATAGTGGGGACGATACAGGCCACTGTTTGGGGAACATCACAATCCTCCGGTGATATCCCAACATTGAACGGGGAGCGGGATATGAGGCAGACTCTCCAAATGACCCCATGTGACGAATGAATGGCTGTTGGAGCCTGGAAAGGGATGGTATCTTATTTCAAAAACAATTTATTTCATCCTGCAAAAAGGCAAAGGCATAAACTATTGCTCTGAGAGGTTGTGGATCCTGCTGCTCTGTCCATCTTTTGCGGGTTACTTGGCAAGTTTATACTGCTGCCAAATGGCAACGGATAAAGAGAAATTGTATTCTACTATTTAAATGTCATCTGTGTTGTCTTTGAGTTTCTTTTTTCTTTGAGGGAAGTTAAGCTTAGGAAGATAAGTTTAATTTAAAATTACAGGAAATTATTTGCAGATGGCTGGCACCTGTGGAGCCAAAGCATGTGGAGGTGAGACCTGATGCTCTCCTTGCCATTTGGTGGTTGGTTTTGGCTTGGGAGAGGAAAGTTGGTGGACTCTTCTGAGCCAGTGTGAGATGCAGCTTTTGAGAAAGCTCTGTATAGGCAGAGGAGGGCCCAGTACATAAGCTGCCAGCCACATATGGCTTCTGGGGACTTAAAATATGACAAGCAAAATCAAGGACTGTTTTATTATTTAATTTTAATTGATTTAAGTAAAGGCATGGATGCAGCAATATAAAATTGTTTACCATTAAAAACTTTTGTTTTCATAGAACAAGAGATTTTCTTCCTACTTTGTATACAGTTCGTTATTAATATCACATATTGTTACATCATACGTCCATTAACACGTTTAAAATTATATTTATTTTTAACAACTTTTCCTTTAAACATTTTTTGCAAAGAAAAATGCCTGCAGTTTATTTTTGTATTAGTATGTGTTTGCAATGATGATGCCGACACTCCTTGGGTGCAGTGGGTGCACACACACGATGCCTCCTCATTCCATTTTACTTTATTTTTTAATACACTTAGTACAGGGTCTATAGAGTCTCGCTACACCGATCAGACCCACAGTGATCCTCCTGTTTTCAGCCTCACAAGCACTGCAATTACAGGCATGCGCTCCCACACAATTCTCAGTTGCAGTCTCAGTGTGCCCCTGCGGCAGGGCCAGCAGGGTGGGCTGGGGATCGAACCCTTATCCCCTGTGTTTGCCTAAGCAAGTGTTTTAATCTGCTGAGCTATCTGGCAAGCCCTTCTCATTTCTTTTTTAAGCTCTTCACCCCCACCCTCCTACCTTCCATCTCTTGATTAACTTGCTGTCTGAGGAAGATTTATTTCTGCTTGCTGTTATCTAACTTTTATTTCACTGTTTATTTTTACAGTTTGGGGTTTTTCATACAAGAAAAGCCATGCAATATTTAAGTTTGTGTGTCTGATTTATTTCACTCCGCCTGTGGCCTCAAGGTGCATGAGTTAACTAAGTGTATAAATGTAATGCATTAATATTATTCCTTAGTTACTGTGAATTGATCAGGTCTTCAATTTCTCAAACAAGTGAACATTAAAGACTTAAATGGGACAACTGATATGATTTTAGGACTCCAGGAGGTTCTCTCCCTATAAGAGAATTTGAAATTTTCTGAGAGCTAAGACAAAGAACTTCTCTGAGCCATCCATAGTTATCAGAACCAAGGCAGGGAATGCTGAAGAAAGTGGAACTATCTCTAGGACTTCTCCAAGTAAGACACTGGGGTAACTTAAGAGAGCTGTTATCTCCAGGAAGGTCTCCACCCAGCAGGGAGGTGATGCTTGAGGTTGGAGCCTGCTGTCCTTAGCTGTGGCCTTGTCCTTCAGTGTCCCACGGCATCCATTTTGTATTATAAAAGAGCATCACTGAGTTCTAGAGAAGTACAAAAGCTATACCTAATGTTCCAATAATAAGAATTTTTATAGATTGTAACACAAAATTATACATTATTTTTCACAAACAGAATGAACATTAATGAAAAGGGAAAGAAAAAAATCACATACGCTTGTACACAGGATAGCTAAGATATCCTGTGATAGCAATCACACTACTAATTTCTATCAGTTTTTGGAAAGTAGTTAATGCTTAAAATTTTTAATTTGACCATTTTTACAGTCTTATATCTGTAATCTAAAGACATTGAAGACAGCAATGTAGAACATAAAATCCACTGTTGAACACCTATCATCTTATTTTTGAAAAGGTTGAAATTGTGTTTTGTTTTTAACATCTTATCTATTATTTTTCTATTCTCTTTGTAATTAAAAATTAAAAAGAATAAACATGAGTTAGCAAAAGATGATAACCAGAACTTATATTAGATTTCATTAAAAACAAACACCAGGACTGGTGAGATGTCTCAGCAGTCTAAAGTGCCTGCTTAGACAAGCTTGGCAACCACAGGGACCGCGGTTTAGTCCCCAGCACCACATGCTGCACCAGCCCCGCCCCCAGGGCAGACTGAGCTTGCAATAATATATAATATATGTGTACCAAAGGCAAACACAATGTTTTAAATAAAAATGTATGCAAAATAGTTGTCAACACAAAACCAACATAAGCAAGAATCAACTGATTGAAATGACACCTATGGCCCAAGCGCCACATGGGATACTGTTTAGTGGTTAAATCTGTCAGGAAGATACCTGGAAAGAGAATAAGTGGGACAAATGGAATTTCTAGTTTTCACTTTTGAGCAATCTACTCACTGTTTTCCTTAGTGTTTGTACTAGTTTACACTTCCACCAACAGTGGAGAAGGGCTCTTTTTCTCTGCAACCTCTCTAGCACTGGTTATTATTTCATTTCTTAATAATGGCCATTCTTTCTGGTATGAAACAAAATGTCAGCATTGATTTAATTTGCATTGCTGTAACGGCCAGTAATTTTGGGTATGTTTTCATGTATTGAAGTATGTCTTGTGAAGTGAGACCAAAAGAGGGAACAGGGGGAAGACGTAGCTTCTTTTGCCATCCCCCCTTCTTTTTTTGCTCTTGCTGTTCTTGTTGTCTTCTGTCACCTTAAACTGATGTCTCCCACCTTGCCTTGCAGCCAGTTTATAGTAGACTGTGTCTTCTACGAACTGTGAGCTAAACAAACCTTTCCTTACTTAATTTTGGACACTGAGTAATTTTGTATCAGGGACAAGAGAAAGTAGCTAAAAACTGTACTCCTTTGAGAAATTGTTGGCAATGTTTTGTTTTCCATTCTGTAGGGTATTTTTTCATTGATTGTTTTCTTTGCAATACAAAGGCCTTTTAATCTGGTATGATTCCATTTGCTGATTCTTCAAATTATTTCCCATGCTACTGCCGTTGATTTCAGAAAGTCCTTGTGTATGCCTATAAATTCAAAAGTTTTATGTATTTTAATATTCTAGCAGCTTCAAGGATTCTATTTTAACTCTTAGTTTTTTGATGCATTTCAATTTTAGCACATGATGATGATTTGAGTCTAGATTCAGGCTTCTCCCTATGGATATTCACTTTTGCCAACACTTTTTGAAGAGAATATCTTTCTTCCAGTGTATTTTTGGACCCTTTTCAAAGACTAAATAGCTGAATGTGCCTAAAGTTGTTTCTTTTTTCTTCTTTCTTCTTTCTTTCTTTTTCTTTCTTTCTTTCTTTCTTTCTTTCTTTCTCTCTTTTTCTCTTTCTTCTTTCTTTTTGTCTGTTTGAGACAGTCTCGCTATGCAGTTCAGGCTGACCTTGAGCTCCCTTTTCTAGCCAAGGCAGGTCTCAAACTCACACCAATCCTCCTGCCTCAGCCTCCCACTACAGACATGCACCATCATGCCTGGCTCTGAAGTTGTTTCTGCATCCTCTCTTCTATTCCATTTATTCTCATGTCTGTTTTTCTTCCAGTATCATGCTATTTTTATCGCTGTACCTTTGTAATATGACTTCAAGTCCAAGGATTGTGATGCTTCAAATTTGTTCTTGTTACTCAGGATTGCTTTTACTGTTTTGGGCCTTCTCTTGTTCCTTAGTAACGGTGTGATTGTTTCATCCGCTTCCATGAAGAATAATGATGGAATTTTGATTGGGATTATACTTATCAATTGTGGAAGTATGGTCTTTTTACTATATTCATTCTATCTGGGAACAGGACATCTTTTCATTTTGATGCTTTTTTCAATTTCCCTTCTTTTTTTTTTTTTTAACTTTATTTTTTTTTCTTGTTTAGAACTTTTGTTTGTTTGTTTATTTATTTATTTTTATGGCCGGCTCAGCCTGCCCTGAGGGCAGGGCTGGCGCAGCATGTGGTTCCGGGGATCGAACCGCGGTTCCTGTAGTCGCCTGCAGGCGCTTTAGACCACTGAGCCATCCTGTCGGGCCCCTCAATTTCCTTTCTGAGAATACTATAGTATTTGTTGTACAGGTCTTTCATTTTCTTGGTCAGTTTAATGCCTAAGCATTTAGTTTTGCTTGATGCTACTGTCAATGGCATATTTTCCCAAATATTTTTCTCACTTTGTTCATTTTTGGTATAAAAAAAGGTATTGATTTTTATTGTTGAATTTACATCCTGCTACATTATTGAATTTGGTTATTAATTCCAATAGTGTTTTGATGGATTCCTTTTGGATCTTCTATGTAGAGGATTATGTCATCTGCAAATAATGATTGCCTTTTTCCTTTCTTACATACACTCCTTTTGTTTCTTTGTTTTGCTTAGTTGCTCTACCTAATATTTCAAGTAGTGTGATGAGCAGGGATGGAGACAGTGCACATTCAGGCCTTATTCCTCACTTTAGAGGAAAAGCTTCTGATTTATCCTCATTAATATGATGTTGAAAATAGTTTTGCCACAAATGACTCTTATCAGATTAAAATAAGGTCCTTCTATACCTTTTTCATTATTGTTTTTATCATGAAACAATATTGGATATTGTCAAAGCCTTCTTCCATGTCTAAAAAGAAGCCTTAACATGATTGTGTATATTTTCTTTCTTCTTCCCCTCTCCCGCTCTGATACTGGGAAACAAACTCATGACCTCACCCTTCCCAAGCAGGCACTGTGCCTCTGAGCTAGCTCCATAGTCCTTGTGTATTATTTTGTATCTTGTCGCTGTTTACATGATGCACTTCATTTTTGTTGATGTGCATATGTTGAGCCATCTGGCCCTCTGTTTGTTAGCAGCTTGTGGAGGATTTCTGCATCTGTATTTATTCCTTTCCGTTTTTATTTCTTCTTTTGAGTTCTTACACTAGGAAGACTATCTGATATTTACACATGTAGGTATGGTTTATTTCACTTAGAAAATACATCCACTTATACTTTATCATTCTTTATAGCTGAGCAATATTTCATTGTATTAAAATACCACCTCTTTTCCAACCAATTTTTCAGATGCTGGACATTTTGGTTGTTTCCAAGATTTGGCTATCACAAATTGTTTTTTGTCTTTTTTTTTTTTTTCCCCTTGAGATAGGGTCTCACTACGCAGTTCAGGCTGGCCTTGAGCTCACTTTTGTAGCCCAGGCTGGTCGCAAACTCGCACTGATCCTCCTGCCACAGCCTCCCTAGGGCTGGAATTACAGGCATGTGCCACCATGCCTGGCCTGGCTACCTAAATTGTGCTGCTATGAATATAGGTGCATAGATATCACTATGATATGATGTTTTCAGTTCTAGGAAAACTCCCAGTAGGGGGATAGCTGGATTGAATGGGATTAATAGTTCCAGTTTTTTGAGGGGTCTCCACATGGCTTTCCATAATGGTTGCACCAGTCTGTATTCCCACCAGCAGTGCAGAAGGTTTCCTTTTCCCCCACAGCCTCTCTAATATATGTTGTAGGGTGATTTCTTTATGATAGCCATTCTTTCTGGCATGAGATGGTATCTAAGTATTCTTTTAATTTGCATTTCATGAATGGCTAGTGATGTGGAGAATTTCTTCATGTATTTATAGGCTTGTTGAATTTCTTTCTCTGAGAAGTGTGGGTTCATCTCAGATGCCCATTTCTAGATCAGAACTTTTAATTTTGGCACCCTAATTTTTTTTTAGTTCTTCATAAATTCTAGATAGAAATCCCCATTGTTGATTCTTTCAAGTGTTAAAAGTGCATTTTGATTTTTGTCCATGAATTCTTTGTCTATCCTGATGTCTTCAAGATTTCCTCCCACTTCCTCTTCCAGGAGATTTAATGTTTCTCTTTTAATATTTAAATCTTTAATCCATTTTGATTTTAGTTTAGTACATGATGATAGACCTGGGTCAAGTTTTAGTTTTCAGCATGTGGAGAGCCAGTATTTCCAACACCATTTGTTAAAGAGGCTATCTTACTTCCAGTAAAGATGTTTGGCACCTTTGTCAAAACAAGGTGGCTGACAATGAAAATACAAAATGTAATAAAAAGCCTACCGACAAAGAAAAGTCCGGGACCCGATGGATTCACCTCTGAATTCTACAAGAAATTTAGAGAAGAAATAACCCCAATATTCCTCAAACTCTTCAATGAGATTGAAAAAGAAGCAATCCTTCCAAAATCATTCTTAGAGGCAAGTATCACACTGATACCAAAACCAGAAAGAGATGTAACTAAAAAGGAAAACTACACGCCAATCTCTCTCATGAACACTGACGCAAAAATTCTCAATAAAATCCTAGCCATTAGAATACAACAAATCATCAAGAAGATTATACATCATGAACTGGTAGGATTCATCCCAGGGATGCAAGGATGGTTCAATATACGCAAATCTATAAATGCAATACACTCTATCAACAGAACCAAGACCAAAAATCCCATGATCGTCTCAATTGATGCCGAAAAGGCCTTTGATAAAGTGCAACACTCATTCATGTGCAAAGTCCTACAGAAAATTGGAATAGAGGACCTCTACCTCAACCTGATAAAAGCCATCTACAACAATCCAACAGCTAGCTTAATTCTAAATGGGGAAAAACTGAAGTCTTTTACTCTCCAATCTGGTACAAGACAAGGATGCCCCTATCACCACTTCTACTCAATATAGTTCTCGAGTCACTAGCTACAGCCATTAGACAAGAAAGAGAAATAAAAGGAATAAGAATAGGTAAAGAAGAAGTAAAACTTTCATTATTTGCAGATGACATGACAATCTACTTCGAAGACCCAAAGAACTCCAACAAAAAGCTACTGGAATTAATACACAAATTCAGTAACATAGCAGGTTACAAAGTCAACACACAAAAGTCAGTGGCATTCCTCTACATAGATAACAAACACACTGAGAGACAAATTAGAGAAACAGTACCTTTTATGACAGCACCGAAGAAAATGAAATACTTAGGAATCAACCTAACTAAGGAAGTAAAAGACCTTTCCAACGAAAACTATAGTACTCTGAAAAAAGAGATCTTAGAAGATTTCAGGAAATGGAAAGATATTCCCTACTCCTGGATAGGAAGAACCAACATTGTGAAGATGGCCATACTCCCTAAATTGCTGTACAGATTTAATGCAATTCCTATCCAAATACCACCGACATACCTCACCGAGCTGGAAAAGTCATTCCAAAAATTTATTTGGAACCAAAAAAGACCCAGAATTGCAAAGACAATTCTCAGCAATAAAGGTATGGCAGGAGGCATTACAATTCCTCACCTAAAGTTATACTACAAAGCTACAGTCATAAAATCAGCATGATATTGGCAAAAGAACAGGCCTGAAGATCAATGGAATAGACTAGAGGACGCAGAAGCAAA
>PVJA010038272.1:0-19841 GCA_004027025.1 Myocastor coypus
CTTGAGCTCACTTTTGTAGCCCAGGCTGGTCTTGAACTCACACCAATCCTCCTGCCTCAGCCTCCCGAGTGCTGGGATTACAGGTGTGCACCACCATGCCAGGCTTTTTGGTTTACTTTTGAAAGTACACCTTGTAAAACATTCTCTTGAATCTGTAAGTAGAAGGCATTTTACTAAAGTTAAGTGGTTAGTAACATTAGATTTTCAACAAAACCAAGCATAATTTTTGTTTTGAAAGGGCCCCTGTTGAAGGAGAGAGGTCCTGTGACTCTGCAGAGGGGTATCAGATCAGGACTACACCAGTGTGAGATCTGTTTAACTCGGCAGCTCCTAAGTGGGTGATTCTTGCTGTGTTGTTCAGCTGTTCCTCTTCTGTGAAATACTGGCTGTCCATGTGTAACACAAGAGTAGCCCAGGTCCATTGGCAGTCTTACAGCCCTGCTCCTGAATACACCCCTTCCCGCCCCACATCCTTCATGGATGATGTTCAGCGCGCGGACACTGCATGCGCTTCTGCTTGAAGTGCTTGCATCTGGAGAGCCAGCTTGAAGAAGCAAAACAGAAAAATCCATTGGCATTTTAAGAGTTGAATCCACAGAAGATGTTGTTTGCAATGTGCTGAAAACATAAGGTCCCAACAGCCAGAACAGGCCTGGTGCCAGGCAATTTCACTTGCAGAGAAGGAGGAGGGCTGAGCAGTCCTCTAAGGATTAGCCCAGCTCAGCAGCTGCTGTCTGAGTTTGATTATACACATCCTGCTCTTGGAGACCTGCATTAACCCTCCACCCCTGGGAGACTTCTGGGCTGTCTTTGAAACAAAAGACTCTTCCCCAACATCCAAGGGTAGAAGCCAAGACAATCTGGAGGTTGGAAGAAGGAGGAGCTCTGGAAAACTGGATTCACAGAACAGTCTAGAAAGGAAGTTGATGGGGAAGTTGAAATTGCACGTGCCTTTGCAGACCTTGAGAGGTTTTACAGGTGAAGCTGTGGTCCAGAGAAATTAAGTGACTTGCCCCAAGAGAACCAGTCACAACTGAAATTGAGATCTCCTCATTCCCTGGTTAGGTCCTATAGGCCGAATTTGGTACCACAGCCCTGAAGACAGGACCCTGACGCCACCCTACATGTAATTAGCTGGTTGTTTTGAAAGTTGAGCTGGGTGAAGAAACTTGCAAAAGAGGCATTTTGGAATAATGTGTTGTTTATTTTACAGATTGTCTGGGGGTTTTCTTTCAAGCAGCCTTTTCACAGTGTTTAAATCCTAGTAAGTGCTCAGGCAGTGGACCTTTCCAGTGAATTCTGTGTGTGAGTCTCCAAGGCAGACTGGGCATCTTGGGAAGGTATTGGGGTAGAAGGCTGCGTCCAGGGAATGCGCTCTGAGAACTGGGAATGGCGGTTATTGACATGGAGCCTTTTGTTTCTGTGCTCTGAAGAGGAGCAGAGCTGTAGCCTGGAGCATGTACACTTCCTGTCTGAAGAAGGTCACAGGGTCTCAGAGAGAGTGGATGGGGTTTGGGAGCCTAAGGCCATCCAGGTAACAAAAGGCTTTGTCCTCAAGCACTTAGAGTAGTGTGTTGCTGTTTAGTTCACATCTGTGTTGAGTATACGGAATTTTTCCTGCTTTGTGGTTGTAACAAGATCCCTAGCTTTCTTCCTTTTAAAGGTTGGGGAGCTAATTTTTTGTAGAAAATAACACATTAAATTCAGGAATATCACTAAACATGTGTGCTTTCTTTTTTTCCAATTAAAAAACTGAGCCTTTAACGTCTTGTTTGATACGTAGAATTTGACTAAGCAAGAGAGAAAAAAATCAGGGTGGTCATTCACTAAAAATTTCTAGTGGTTTTACAATTTCGTTTTAGATTTTTTTAATCATGCGATCTCAAGATGACTTAATTTTTAAGGCTCACTGTAAGTTGAGTGTCTTTTCCTGTGATTTTACTATGCTTTTGCAAAACCCAAAAGAAAATGCTAAATGAAGAGGAAAATGGGGGAGGAGGTAGGGAAAGCGGAAACTTCCAGTCAGGGAAAGTAGGGCCTGACTTTGGAAGCGTTTTTGTTGAGTAGCCTTAGTGGAATGTCCCAAAGTCTGGTGATTAAGCAGGTGATTGAACAGGGAGTTGGTGAAGTATCTATTACCTGAAAGCATTTTTTTTTTTTTTTTTTTTTTTAATTGGTTACCTGTTTTTCTGTCTCTGCCTAAGGAAAAGTTAGGGCAGAACAGAAGGATTTGTATTATTTAAGTTGCTGTTTTCTAAAGACAGTTTGGGGTACTTTGGAAAGAAGATATTAATAGGTGCTTAACCCCTTCTTTACTGTCTCACTGGGGAGCCTCGTCTCTTCACCCTGTTGAGAAGGGCTTTCCAACTGAAGTGATCTATGTAGGAAATTGCTATAGTTCATATGAATGTGTAATTTTAGGACGTGTCACTGTTTGGGCAACAAACAGTTTAAGGATCTGTGGTGTATCCGTGAAATGGGTCATCTAATTGAATTTTTGGAGCACAAAATGAACAGTTTTAGGATGGTAAGGTGTCTTAAGAACTGCTTCCAACTTGTCACGTAGGCTAGCAGTCACATTCTTTAGGCAATGGTTTTATCTGGGAAGGGGATTTTTCTGTTTCTGGATTAGATTTTTCTCAAATGAAGCGTGCTTCTCGCCTGCTGTGTCTATCCGGGGCTAGGATTTTTCCTAGTCACTTGGTGTGGGTTTGGAAATGTCTGTCCTTCCTTTCAGGGCCAGCAGATTCTGTGATTCATCAAGCAAGATTTCCCCAAGCGGCTGTCAATTCTGTTGCTCCCTTGTGAACGTCTCATAGCACAGCGATAAACCTCAGAATTGGAAATACTGTTTCAGAAAATCTTTTCTTCCCCTTCCAAAAATGCACATGGTGGATTGCTGAGCCACTAAACTTTCGTATTCCCTGGCGCTGTCATTCTTTGAATCATTTTTAAAAAGAATACGGTGGTATTTACTGTTTAAGCTAAATGACATTACGATGAAGTCGAGACCTGCGAGATACAGAAGTAGCTCAAGAATAATACCCGAGCCCTTTAGATTTCTTTGAAAAGGAGAATCAAGTGTAGGTGACTGTACACACACATCGCATAGTTGAGGTGTTACCCGTTAATTATGGCTGAGAGTTCAGCTTGGCCCTGATGGGCTGAGCTTTTCCAGGGGAACCTGAGGCGTTATTGGGGAGAAGCTTTGGTTCTCCATGTTCTGGGGCAGATTTATCCATTGTGTAAGCTGGATAAAAAGTTGTGGAACGGTGATTAGTTTAATTGGCTCACTGTTATAATTATTCAGTAGGAGGTGACTGTAGGATTGCTATTATTGCCACAAATGCCTGGTAGGAAGAGGAGGAGAGACTCATTGAAAGCAGCAACCTCATTATGAAACGTGGTTTAAGTATGTAACAAATTATCCTGGCTCTTCAAGGGCAGAGAAGTTTGTAACAATTTGATAAAGGCATCCATCCAAAGTAGTAGGCTCATTTATTTTCTTTTAATGAATTCGGATATCCTGCTAATGATTCATTTGCTTTGAAAATACTAAATCATCGATCAGGATTTAGGGCAGGTAAATCTCCCCAGCGTTTCTAATTTGCAAAGTGTCTTTTGCAAAGTTGTCACTACACCCAGGGGGCCCCCAGTGGTGGGTTTGTTCCTGCTTCTTTCAGAATAAAAAGAAGCCCAGTCCTGGTAACATTGTGAAATGGCATATTTTTCTTTTCACATCAAAGGGCAAGGAATGTTCCACAGACAGTGGGCTGAGAAGCAGGGAGCGGGAGTTTCAGGCCTTGCTTCAGCAAAGTATGCGTGGAATGTCGTAGTTCATGGACCCTGAAGTGAATCCAGGTGCCTGCGTGGTGCTAAGTTTTCCTGTGGTGAAATGACTGCAGGCAGAAATTGCAGCCAGATGAACCAAAAATAAAATTGATGGCTTTATCGGACATTCTTCTCTTGAGATTTAACTTTCTAATGCGCACATATATCAGTCGAGGATGTCAGTCTGAATGGCTGACCTTTTGTTTGGGGAGCTGCTGCATGCTGTCTCTGCAGCTTTGCTCCACTTTGATTCCCACCCACATCTGTGGAGCATCTGATACGTGTATATATGTCCTGCACCCCCACGCCTCCACACACACTGACATCTGGCTAAAAAGTTTTAATGAAAACCAGTCAGAACTCATTTCAGTTAAGAGATTCCAGTTCAGCGGAGCAGCTCTTTTGGTTTCGGATGTAGAAGTTACAGCTTCCTAGAAGGCCTTGTGGAAGAGAGCACGAGCCAGTCTCCTTGGGCAGGGCTTTGGATTTCTTTGTCTTACTTCCCGTCTGCTCCTGCTCCGGGTTAATGATTGCAGGGTGGCAGGGAATAATGAACCAGAGTTGCAAAGCTTGCTATCGACAAGCTGGAGTAATATTTAAAAACCATTCCTCCCTCCCTTTGTCTCGTTTCCAGTAGGAGCTAGAGCACTGCTGTGGCTACACCTAATCAATCCTACAGGCTTTGATGGGCTATTTAATGGGAACTAATACAATGCCATTTGTGCATATCATTGGGTGAGTCGTGTTTTTGCATGGATTTTTGCTTAGTCTTGTGAAGATGAGTGAAATTGGAGGACTTTCCCATCATAGGATTTTATGGGACTAAAATTTGAGTAAGGCTTTGGTCTTTGTTTAATAGATAACCTAGATTTCCATATGAGATTCCAGGCACAAGGTCAGTGTGTGATGCCGCGGTCTCAGTCCTGGTCGTCCTGGAGAAGGTCTGCCCCTTGCCGTGTAATCCATCCTCCTCTCTTCTCCATCCTTCCTCCAATAGCCCCCCTCCCTCCTGTGCTCACTTACACTTTTGGGTCTTGTTTGCTCTCGTGCTGGAGTTGAATGCGCAGGTCCCTGTGGGAGTGAGGTGAGACCCTGTCTGGCCTCCACCCACCTTGCTTTGGCCGCACAAAAGTCCTCCAACTTCGTTCACATCTTTGCAAGACTGAACAAGAACCCACACAAAACAAGAATCAGCCACTGAGGTGCATGAGGGAGGCATTAGGTCTCGTGGAAGAGTGGACAGAAGCCTGCCGTAGGGTCCGGGTTCTTGCTTCTCTGCAGCCTTTGCCTTCTGTTAAACTCTCTGGTACCAAAATCTTCTTTAAACTGGGCACAAAGCCTTCTTTAAACAGGGCACCCTCCAGGCGCAAGCAATTGAGATGCGTGAAAACCAGTGCCTGAAGGGCTTCAGGGCTTGTCTCAGCCCTTGCTTACTTTATGGGCACAATGGATTCCAAGCTCTGTTATTCTTTGTTGTTCATTCGTTTTTTTGACATAGGGTCTTGCTATGTCCTACAGTTCAGGCTAGTCTTGAGCTCCTTATGGAGCCAAGGCTGGCCTCGAACTCACAGTAATCTTTCAATCTTAGCCTCTGGAGTGCTGGAATTACAGGCATGTGTCACCACACCTGGTTCCAACTCTTGTTTCTGTAGGCTTTCCATGTTTTTTTTTTTTTTTTTTTCAATTCCTGGAAAAAGCATTGCTTGGGCATGTAAAATGTAAAATAACAAGTAATGAACACACTCACTAGTCATATGAGGTTGGGGGTAATGGTGAAGGGGAGAAAACAAGACTGTGAGCGTCTCCAGAAGAAAGCATCTGAGGTGATCTTGCCCATGTTGTAAGAGCTGATCTGCTGCAACTCTAGGGGTTCTTTGACACCCTGGATGGGGAAAGTAAGTCCCCGGGAGGTCGAAGGGTATTCTTGGCAAAAGTGAACATCTCGTCTGCAGGTCAAATGAAGTAGGTAATCATGGCTCCTAGGCCTGGCCACCAGGCATAATATTTCTTTGCCTTGCAGTTCTTCCCTGATGCTTTGCTTCCGTAGGCTCCTCAGCTTGGACTTTGTGCTGTTTTTGTTATGATTTGACAGAGGTTAAAGTTCTATAAATATGTACTGATTTGTGCTCTGTCTTATACACGGTCATTTTTAAGGATTTTTTTGGTCATCTTTAAAGTTAATCCAAGCTCTTGTAGACAATAAAGCATGGAAAATCATTTGGTTACTGCTAGGTATGTGTGAGAAATCGGCTCCAGGATCCCCATGGATACCTGAGTCCACGGAGATTCTGGTCCCTTAAGCAAAATGGCACAATATTTGCATATAAACTAAGCACAGCCTCCTGCATACTTTAAGTCGCCTCTAGATTGCTTACAACACCTAAGACCATGCATATACTATGTAAATAGCTATACTGCCTTGTTTAGGGAATGACAACAAAGAAGGATGTGCGTGTTCAATTCAAATGCCAGTTTTTGGAATATTTTCAGTTCAACAGAGCACTGATTTTATATATGTATATATATGCAAAAAAAAAAAAACGAATTAAAAGTATATATACTTGATATACAGAACTGTGAAGCAGTTAATTTGGTTACTGTAAACCCGTTTCTCACTGTGCACCACATTGATGGCAAATGGAAAGAGTAAATATTTTATAGTTGGAGGCATTTCTTTTCTCCTATCCTTGAAGTTTAAAAAGGTGGACCAGATGGCTCTGTTCTGTTGCAAGCAAGATGAGCCACGAGAGCTTTTTTAGATCCTAGGCATGCCAATGTAGAGAGTGCAGAGGCCTGGGTGTTGCTCTGTTGAGGGGGAAGAAATGTAGCAATGAGCAAAAAGTCAAAAAAAACCTTCTCCTTTTTCGTTGTGACAGTGTTCAAGGGACTTCATGCACTCTTGATACACCTAAGTCCTAAAGGGTCAAGGCTAAGAATCAGAAATGGGGTGGGTTACGCCCTGTACACCCGTGTGGCTGTGGCCAGGCTGTGGCCCGATTTCACTTGTTCCTGTTCTATCATCCGACGAGCCCAGTGCTTTTCCCTGGTGTGTGGAGGGTTGGCCTGCCTGAGGTACAGGGCCTCCTGTGTGGATGGAGGGTGAGGTGAGCACCCTCTGTGGAGGCGCTGTCCTACAGTCTTTGCCAGAGGTCTCAGTGGCTACTGACTTCACCTCTTGGTCCCATGTGTTTTGGATGTGCTCACATTCTTCATTTTCTGAACCCTGATGTTTCTTTTTGGTGTGAGGGAGGGGGCGCACCAACCCATCCTTCGTTTGTTTTAGCGGTTATAGCGGTTATTATCGTGCCTGGCCCATCCTAGGTGCTCAAGAGAGAGTTGTTGAATGAATACACCCTGGGGGCCGGGGGCACTGTTTACCCCTGAGTAAGCAGGAAGTCCTCGCTCAGGGACAGGCTTGTCAACTTCCTTATTTTGGACTCTAGCGTACAAGGTTGTGAGAGCACAAATTCTGCTCTGGCTTCTGTCTGTGTTCCATTGCCTGGGGCTTGCTCAAGAGGCGATGGCTTGGCTGATGGCGTTGGCCTGGAATAGCGGGAAGACACTAATGTAGGTCACACTCAGCATGAATGTAAATCCTGCAAGTTATTTCAAATGTAGGAGGCGAAAAGAGGGGAAGTGATAATTTGAAGTATAGCGAACTCTGCGTCCTTCCCACTCAGTGATCAAGTAGCTTGCTAAAACAATGTATGGGGGACAATACACCCCAGTGTGGTTTGTGTCTATCTCTGATGATTTTAAAAACATCTTTTGATGAATTTATTTGGTATAGGATCTTGTTACTCAGCTCGGACTTGTGGTGATTTTCCTGTACCAGCGCTGGGACTATAGGTGTGTGCCACCACTCCTAGTTCTGGGGGCCAGCATTGTGTACCCGGGGTTCCAGGGCCACCACAGTATGTGGTACCCAGGATCGAACCTGGGTCCTTGTGCTTGCCAGGCAGGCAGGCAAGCACTTAGGTCACTCAGCTATCTCGCTAGCCCACCTCTGATGATTGGCTTCATGAGTTCTTTTCATAAAGTTGTATGTGTGTGTGTGTGTGTGTGTGTGTGTGTGTGTGTGTGTGTAGGATCTCACTACACAGCTTGGACTCATAGCAATCCTCCTGATTTCTGCTTCTCTAGTGCTGGGATCATAGGCCGGCGCCACCATGCCTGTTTTGCCTTGCCTGTTGCGTGCTGGCTTCTCTGCTTCTTAGGCATTACAGTCTTCCCTGTCCTAATTTCCTCTTTCCTTTGCATCTCTCTGGTGAAGAAATGTTTAGAATTTTCCAACCTACTAGTTTAAACTAGATTGGCTTAACAAGAAAGGAACTTATTCTCCTGCTCTCGTTGGTTTCCAGAGAAGCATTATGTATGTTAAAAGTTGTTCACCTGCTGTTCTCTCTGAATTCTGAAGCGTTGCTTTTCATTGACCCTTAACATTTTAATTCTGTGAAGATTGGGTATTGTTTAAATGATGAGTGTGGAAGTCTTGTTGGAATCAAGTGCTGCCATACTTATTCAACAAAATTTTGGAATGACTGATAGCTAGATTTCCATATATAATAGTAACAGTATGTACTTTTAATATTTTAGTATTAAAGCTGCAGAGTATAGTTTACTTTCTTTCCTCTGTATCTTTTTCAGATCTTATAGTATGGCTTGACATTCTGGGCATAGAATAATAAATCAGAAACGTATAGTTGGCAGAAAGTGAGTAAAGACTGCAAATATGTATTTAATTTTTAACATCGATTTCTTACAGTATGGTACTGCAGTTTCAGCCATTGTAACAGACTCTTGAGCTCTCACTACTTACAAAGCTCTGTGTTCTGAATTGCAGATAATAGAACCGCATGGTAGTTAGCTGTGGATATTGTCTCAGAAAGCAACGCAATCAGAAAGTAACAAAAAGTCAGGGCTAGGCAGGACTTCAAGGTCACGTAATCCATTGCCTGCCACCGGTTTCCGCATCAGAGCTCCCATTGAAAAGGACTGTGCAGCGCACTGTGGGGACAAATGGCTGCTCCTAGCTGGATGTGAGAGATCTGGGCCTCCATCTCGGACTCTGTCCAGCTGCCCCAAGGCCCGAGAGGCTTTGGAATCTCAACACAGCTGGGCTGGGACATTCTAGTCAGGAGGCCGTGATGTGATTCCATTATGAATGAACACATCTGTATTTTTGCAGCCAGCCCCACAGAGGTGAAGTAGTTGTTCAAGGTCACACAGTGAATTAGCGATGTCATGATTCATAGAATTTGAGCCTGACTTACTTCTCTTCTGTAGAAGATACCTCGTGATGTCATTCTTTCAAAACATTAAAGCTCATAAAACCCCTTTAACAAGATATGTTTTCCCAAAAGGTTTAATTTTGCCAATTCTATATGGAGACTTGGAATAAGCTACAGGTATGTTTCTTTTGGCTAATCTAGAGATTAAAAAGTTGTTTTAAGGAGAAAAGGCTAAATATTAGGTTTATAGAGCCAAAGACAGTTATTTATAAAGACAACCAAACCATTTAAAAGTGTATGAACATAAATCAAAAATGTACTCAAGGGGCCTGGCGGGATGGCTCAGTGGTCTAAAGCGCCTGCTTGGGAAAACTTGGGTGGCTTCAGGGACTGCGGTTCGATCCCTGTCACCACATGCTGCACCAGCCCTGCCCTCGGGGTGGGCTGAGCCGGCCATAAAAATGAGTGAATAAACAAAGGTTCTGAAACAAGAAAAAAAATAAATAAAATAAAAAATTCTTAAAAAAATGTACTCAGTATATAAAACCCTTATGTTAGCAGTTGCTTGATGTTTTAAAATTTAAGAAGTACAGCAGTCAGATTGGAGCAGATTGTTTTTCAACTATAACAGATTATACCATCCTCATCTCTAGATTGATTAGCTATCATCTATGTAAAATCATTCACAAATACTAGGAAACCGTGACTAACTGGCACAGTGTTATAGTTCAGTTCTGATGACCTTTCCGTTCTCCTTCAGCTCCATGAGATGATTCACAGATTCTAGTGTAATTGTGGCTTCTTCATTGCTACAACGTACTTGTGCGTGTACTGGATGACAGGCACACAGTAACACGGTGTCTGTCTTAGGCACTTGACTGAAACACAAGTTCCACGTGCCAATTCAGGGAGATTCAGAGCGCTTTCGGGTTGTAACAGCAGCTTGACTTGTTCTACAGTTAGCCCAAGATGCCAGGGCTTACTAGACCTGCGTTCCTGGCCATTACCAGCTGTGTGTCCTTGGGGTTCCTTAGTCTCTCTTTGCCTCTGCTTTCTCATCTGCAAAGTGAAGGATAACTTCACTCACCTGTTAGGAGTGTAGGAATGAAATACATATTAAGTGAATTAATTTAAAGCAATAAATACAATAAACGTGGGCTGTTCTTATCACTATGGTTTCGGTAACCTGCATAGATCGTTAGTAGAGGCAGTAAAGGGGTCTTCCATATGGAGGGTCTTGGGCTTGCATTTCTTTTCTCTCTTTTTTTCTTTCTTTTTCTAGTCTTGGCATTAAATTTACAGGCTGTTCCTCTGAGCTTCAGTCCCAACCCTTTTTATTTTTCCTTTTGAGATAAGAGTCTCACTAAGTTGCCCAGTTTAGCCACAGGCTTGTGATTCTCTTGCCTCCGCCTCTGAAGTAGCTGGGATCCCAGGCATGCGTGACCATACTCATGCCCAGCAGGCTCACACCTTTTATAAGATAGTAGTCGTCTGGGTTCTTGGGGGACCATAATGTATCACTACAGGTCCCTGCATCTCTGCTTATTGAGGGATTTTATTGTTGTGGGGGTCGGAGAAGGAGGAAATGTATCTCTGAGAATATAATCAAATGTTGTTTCGTCTTAGTCAACATTACATTCCAGGCATTCTTTGCAGAAACGTTAGGTAGCAGAAAGGAGGGGTAGTGCTCTCAACTTTTTTTTTTTTTTCCTTGATTTAATATTTTTATTGCTTAAATTTAACAATGGTTATATTACATATTTTCATCATCACGTCAGTTTAGATTAATAGATATAGGTATATAAGATTGATCAAACAATTAAACATTAACACTTTCAATAAATATTACTTTTTTTTTTCTTTTTCCCCTTTCTTTTTTTAAAAGTTGACGCATTGCCTATTGTCCTCACAATAGTTCTGCAGAGCAGTGTGTGGGCGTGACCCACCTCCCTATTGATGTTGCTAAGAAGAAGAAAAAAAAAAAGAGCTCTCAACTTTGGGCTCTCGTGTAAGGGAAGTCTGGACAGCTGGGTGCTTTTTCAGCATGTATTTCCCCACCCTACCCTTCCCCCAATATAAGAGAGGGGTATGGATTCAAAAAGGCTGAGTTTGCTTCCTGTGCGCAGCTATCAGCTGAGTGGTCCCTTGGGCTGTGCCTTTACCCTCTCTGATAGTCTTAGACTGACATCCACTCGAGGTGTCCTGAGTGGCCAAGGATGTGGCGTAAGACAAGCTTGAGCCTACCCATAGTAGCCTGTGTGCCCTCAATGTGCTGCCCCCCCCCTTTTCTGAGGGCCCTGTTCTGAGCAGTGTCTTACAGCAGCCCAGTGAGTGGTTTCATACCAGTGGCCTTTTCACTTTAGATTAATGCTTGGGGCTCCTCCACCTCCTCTCTCAGTCTCATTCTAAGTTACTTCAGCTCCTTTAGCTTTGGCATTCACCCTGCCCCCACCACACCCAAAGCCTCACTGCGCGCCTCCTCTCTTATGGTGTAAACCTTTCTCCCACCAGAAACAGGATTGCCAAATAAAAGACCGGAGGCCAAGTACAGTGGAGTCTCCAATCAACATAGAACAACCCTTTCCATTATAACGATGTCCTATGCATTATTTCAACATATTTAAACTCAATACTGTTTGTTGTTGGCTGAAGTTCAAATGTTACTGGATGTCCTATATGCTTACAAGTTTGGCAACTCTACAAATAAATATCTATGTTACATTATTAAAATGTTTCTTCCACAGCAGCAGATTTTGGCTTTCAGAAGACCAAAAGGAATGAAAGAGTCTTCCCTTACTTCCTAAGGCTTCATATTGACTGACTTAAAAAGAAAATGCCTGCAGGTTAATAGCAGCTTCTGACCACCGAAAGGGATTTCTGGGTTTCTGTGTGTGAGTTGTGTGTTGACTTGTACTTGGAAATCACATGGTAAACGTAAACTGTCAGTGTTTTCGGCTGAATGTCAGCCCTGGGAGTAGGTGGAAGCTAGTAGACCTACAGTCATCTGCCATTCCGCCCCAATTCAAACTGTAGAATAATCTTAGCTTCCTTAACTAATTTTCAGTCTTCATGATTGGGCTTTAACTGGACAGCGCAGAGTCTGCCATGCACGGGTATGGTGAGTGAGAGCGGGGGCTTGGGACCCGAGACACGATGTGAAAATGTGGTCAGACCCATTAAGGATTACAGTAGGCAGTTTTATGAGTCATAGAAATGGCTTTTTCATGGAGCTCCAAAGGCATGAGGTTGGAGGGAGAAAACCAAAGAGGAGTGAGTTGTGCTTGTCAGCCTGCTAACATTTACGGAAATGTGCATGGGGAGTAGTGACATAATCAGATAATATGGAAATTCCTTCAAGGCACTGAATTTATGGCTGAGAAACTGAAAATATAATCATTTTTTCTTGCCCTTTTGTTTCTTCTCTTGATTCTACCTCACTGAGACAAAGATCTGCTGTGGCGTATGGGGAGGCCTAATCAAGGAGAGATTGTTAAAGACTTGGCTGTTCCTAGCAGAACTTATGAGGATGGCTCACTAACATTGCTTGAGAACATTCTGGATGCGATTTCCCTCAGATTTGAGTCTCTGCAAGTTCCTGAAAGGGTTTTAGATGCTGGAATTCTTTTTTTTTTGTCTTTTTGAGATAGGGTCTTGCTATGCAGTTCAGGCTGGCCTTGAGTTTACTTTTGTAGCCCAGGCTGGTCTTAAACTCTCACCGATCCTCCTGCCTCAGCCTCCCGAGTGCTGGGATTACAGGCTTGTGCCACCACGCCCGGCTATTTTTTTTTTTTTTTTTTTTTAAGAGAAGGGAAAAATAGCCTTGCTTACTCTAAAAACTATCTTGGAATTTGCTTTCTTGCCCATATTCTAAGGGCTTCTTAAGTGGCTTTGGGATCTCCAGCCTGAGGTTTTCATGATCTGAGTGCCCTGGGTTGCTGAAAGCTGTCATAAAGGTCTCAGAAAATTTGGAAACAATAGACTGAAGGAACAAAAACATGCCATGGAATGAATGTTTTTTGGTGTGGCAGGATTCCCTGTGGAGGTAAATGGCAGATCTGGCAGCCATGAGCTGTTGAAAGACTGCACAGAAAATAAGCAGCTGTAGGTGTTTGGAGAAATTGAAGAAATTAATAACTTTTCTCTGTAATATTTTTGCTCTGTGATATGTTGGCTCTATTTTATTGCTTTTAAGTGCTATTTAATAAGCCCTATATTTTGTGGTAGTGCTATTGATTTTAAGGGTAATGGGGGAAAAGATAATTTTATTCCCATTCCTTAAGGGGTAATATACTTAGAAATATCTTTCAGCTTTGACTTTAAAATCTTTTTATGTCCCAGTGCTGCGTAGAGCTTCTGTTACGTGTTGGGCTTCCATTCCTGGAAGTCCGCTTTAGAACATGCATAGCATAGCAGGCAGTAACAGAGTGGATGTGAAAATGTATCAGAGCTGCAAATGCATATTTGCAACACAAATGCTTATTGAATATTTCTAACCGAGGATACTAAAGATATTTTGAAAAAAGTTGTGCTCTAAATGATAACATAACTTGAGAGAATTTCTTGTTGGGCTGAATTGATGAAGCATGTGAGTCCAATGTTAACTCTCCCGATACAAAATAAAAACATTTTTTTTTTTTTTTCAGTATTTTAAGGGCCTTCAGATAGCTATCTGCCTTGAATTCTGTGGTATATGAACTGGTAGGAGATGAGTTTCTTAATTGCTCCAAGTTGAAGGAGGGGCAGTTTCCATGGCAACTTCTCCAGTCACCCTTGTTCTTACTGTTCAGAGGGATCTTCATTGTTGGGCTGTGAATGCAATATTAAGAATTCAGTCAAATCTTTGGAATGTGAAGAGCAGTTGCTACAGAAACTCATTTGCCGTAAGGCCTAGGTAGAGCAGACAACTGGCTGGGTCTGTGCCGTGCGCTAAGCCATGCCAGTCCACTAACAAGATGTTCTCTTTGGACTTTGGCATGGGGGAGGGGGGCTCATGGACAACTAGTCTTGTTCTTACCAGACAGAACCATATGGTGAGCTGTCTCCAATTGGGTATAATGCCTCTACATCATTAGGATATATTCATTTAATGTGTAAGTGTTTGGAAATGATTGATTTATATGGCTCAAGAAGGGAAGCAAGATAGAAATGGTACCTAAACAGCTAAATTCATGCTGTAATCATTTTCTGGTTTTTCTTTGAAATGAAAAGAGACAAAGCAGGGCCTGGAATTATATTCCTCTAACTAGGGCTGTGTGTAGAATTTTATGTGTCTATGCCTCCTGAACGGTTGGAGTTCGTTCAGAAATGACATTAAAGGAAGACTTTTTATCTCCCAGGCTTCCCAAGATGAAACACATCTAAATGTGGATGAGAGGCTATGAAGGTATTTTCTTCAAACACATTCGAGTACTTATATTTTTCTTACTGATCTTCTCCATAAGGTTTTTCACTTTGTAGAGTTGCACACATGGTATTTAAGTATTTGAGGATTCCTGATATGGCAGCTTTGGATATCTAGTTGAATTTGCAGTATCAAAAGTCACTAGAAAATGTAAAGACAGGAAGGACAATAGCAGTCTTCCATTACTGCTAATGTTCGAGCAAATATCAATCTATAAATCAATATATGTTAAATATAGTAGAGACTTGCCTAGCACCATAGCACAAGAAGTAAAGAAAACAGGAGAAATGATCTCTACTTCCTTTCAATTGCTTGGCCAATTTTCTTGCCATCTACTTGTGGTTTAAAAGCAATATAACATGAGTTTACTTAGGCTTTCACTGTAATGCCTTATCCTTGCACTTCTTTTCCACCATATCAGTGGTCATTGTTCTTGTCCTTAGGTTTTTTGAATTTCAAAGCATCATCTCTGAACCACGGTACAACTTAACTCTGTTACACCCTGAGGGTACTGTATGGTAGAGCTGAGTAGAAGCAGTTTTACCAGTGAACTAAGAAGGGTAGGGGCCAGATGGAGTAAAGAAATATTTTTAAAGTAAGTTACTATATTTAGCCATTCTCAAGTAATTAGATTAAGCTTCTGAGAAGTTCCAAGAAATAAGGAGAGAAAATGTCATGTTCATTATGAAAATCTGTTGTGCTGCTGGTTTTTTTTCCTTATGTCTGGTCAGCATCTGAAGAAGGGAGAAGAGCGAAAGGAAGCCCCGCTGGTGCACCACTGCTTCTGTACACTTCTTGGGGAAGTCACTGTGAGGGACAGTGGCTGTCCAGAACCATCTCTGTGCCCCCATGTGTACCCTTTTAAAAAAAAAAACTTGAAGCTTATAAAGTCCGGACTTGTAAGTTTCAGCGATGTTTATTCTTTCTGTTGAGAATTTATCTCTCCGGAAGTGGATGCTGTCCTTATGGTCCTTATGAGGTAGATTTTGCTGATGCGTTGAAATATAAGCTGATTGAGCCAGGCATGGTGGTACAAGCCTGTGATCCTAGCACTTGGAAGGCTGAGGCAGGAGGATCGCCAAGAGTGAGGCCAGCTTGGATTATACAGCAAGGCCCTGTCTCAAAACACAGACAAAGGAGCTTCCACAGGATGAGGGAACTCTTGAGGCTGATGACCGGGGAAGATGAGCTGCTGCTGGTTTGAGGGCCATGGGCCGGTCATGCCTAAGGATGCTTTGGTCCTTGTTGCAGCTCCTCATGAAGAGCTCCTCTCTGGGAGGAGGACCAGCAAGCAATCTCACCTCTATCCAGCTCTCCCTGGCAATGCACGGCCCTGCCTTACTGCCGTGTCCCAGAGCCAGAGCCTCGGCATCGTTTGGACCAGCCTCTGCCTTGGCGGGTTTGCCTCCTGCTGTCTCCCTAGGTCTGGCTCTGCGTGTCCTCCTTGGGCCGACCCGCTTAGTTGATGTGTGTGTGGAGCTCTCACCGCACAGCCCATATCATTTGACATCTTAAACTGTAAATCCCAAGAGGATATAGCTCTGGCATCACCTTGACCTTTGCAGGATCCAGTAAGGCAAACCACACATAGCGAGTGTTTCGGATGAGGCTGAGCTGTGACTTTAGGAGCCCACATGACCAAGGCTTATTTAGTTGAAGGCTATTAAGGCCTCATTAGAAGTGAACCGTAGCCTGCTGCTTACAGCAGAGCATGAATGAACCCTCTGGCTTTTTCCTGGGGTCCTGAGGATTCCCGGTCAGGTCCATCCTGATGTGGACTCAGCGTCCCAGGATCAACTGGTGCAGAGGGGTGGATTCCCCTGAGAGGATGAAGGTCTTCTCTTTCTGTGCCTGCTTCCAGGGTGGGCATGCCTGGCTGCGACAAATCAGTAGGTTAAAGACGAGATTTTCTTCCTTCCTCAGTAAATGTGTAGTTTTTCTTTTTGTCTCAGAATAGGATACAAGTAAGAGGAACACACATTGCAGTTGTTAATTCCTACTTGTCTGGCCTCAT
Organism: Myocastor coypus; assembly: GCA_004027025.1. Classification (NCBI taxonomy): domain Eukaryota; kingdom Metazoa; phylum Chordata; class Mammalia; order Rodentia; family Myocastoridae; genus Myocastor; species Myocastor coypus. The sequence continues at coordinate 16,478 of PVJA010038272.1, forward strand.
TCTTAGCATTATTATTGTTTTCTAGTCTGGGGATGGAATACAGGCCCTCTACTCTGAGCTACACCCCAACACATTAAGCTTTTTTTTTTTTTTAATTTTGAGCTATGGGCCACCTTAGGCATGGCCAGCTCATGGCCCTCAAACCTGCAGCAGCCTGTCCTCAGAGGTCATTGACCTCAGAGTTCCCTCCTCTGGTAGGAGCTCCTTCCTGAGTTGCCAAAGTGGCCAGACTGGGCTTGGATCTGATATCCTGCTGCCTGGCTTCTGCCTGGCTTAATGACTACTAACTCCCTCATTCATTCCAAGGAGGAAGGCAGCACCAGGTTTATCATCAATGCTAGTTTTAGAAGAGGAGCCCATAGAATCAGTTCTTAGGGGAAGTGGAGAGAAGAAGGGAAATGGAAGGCACTAGTAGGATGTAAGGAGTTTGGGAAATCGTGTGTAGTCTATAATGATGGATATTCCTTGGGTGTAAAAATCAGTTGGCTTTTCAATTATGTGTGCTAGTTTAATACATTGTTCAGAAGTCGCAAGGGTTGCATAATATCAAAGAAAGATTTCTTTTGATTCATCATAGTATAAGATGCTTTAGTGCAGGTTAACAGATCACTGTGTACATAGAGCTTCAAACATATTTTTTATAGCTCACAACAAGAATTCACCAGAAAATACAGATGTGCACATGTATCTTGACTTGTTTTCTTTGTGAAAAGGATTGTAGTCTGCTGAAATCCTGCCTTTAAAGTGCATACTTAGTCATGTAACAGATACTCAGTTCTGGTTGAACTTAGCTATTATGACAAGCTAAGCTGATCATGATGGAAAGTAAAGTAGGGCCATATTAATTTGTATGTAAGGAAAATCTTGTGATGCGAACAAAATAAATATTTCAAAAATCCAATCTCTTTTAGGCATTTTTATGTTCAAGTTTTAGTTTTAAAGTAGTGTGTGTTTCTCCGAGGGAGTTGTCATCTTGGGTTAATGGGAAGACGGTAGGGTTTTGGGGGAGGCCTTTGCGCTCACAGCTCATTAGTTCCACTCAAATCCTCTATCATTTCCTTTCTCTACTTCAGAATCCTGGTGTCTGCTTTGTCTTGAGCACAGTGATCCCTTGGTATGGAGCACACTCCTATTAAGTTGAGTATTTTTATCTTGACAGTGTGTGTGTGTGTGTGTGTGTGTGTGTAACCTTTGTGTACGTAAATAGAAAATACTTTCAGAAGCTCTCTGGTAATCTTGTCTTACATTTTGAAAGAGCTTTATAGTTTTAGAAAGGACCATTTATCTTGTTGAATCAACAAATAGCTGCTTTTTTTGTTTATTTGTTTTTGTTTTTATCTTTTGAGACAGGGTCTCGCTATACAGTCCAGGCTGGCTTTGAGGTCACTTTTGTAGCCCAGGCGGGTCTCAGACACACACTGATCCTCCTGCCTCAGCCTCCCAAGTGTTGGGATTACAGGTGTGCGCCACCACGCCCAACCAACAAACAGTTTTAAAGGGTCATAAAAGTCATTTTTTAAATATTTTACATTTGGGCAATCCGATGACAGATGGCAGGATGGACTTTGATTCAAACACAGACCTCAAGCTCAAGGCTTGAAATTGCCTCTTAAAACTGCTTGCCTTATATATTTCAGAATCCCTTTCCCATTTGGGCCTCATCTGAGGTTGTGCCATACTGTTCCTTCAGGAAAGGAAAAACCTCGGTGCCTTTGACTGAGTGGGCAAGGCTTGCCCAGTCTGAAGAATACACTTACTGATGGCAAAATTCTCACCATGCTACGGGAATAGCCAAGAGCAGATGAGGACTCTTGCTTGCTTCTTGCGTTTCTGCTGCGGCTGTTGCCTGTCTGCTCTTTCCCGTCCTCCCCTTGGAAGACTTGTGCTTGCTTCAAGAACAACCTGAAGTGCTTCCATGGCAGTGAGGTTTCCTCTATTTGTTCTGCTGATTGCTCTTTCTCTCCTGAGTTCCTGAAGTACCTCAGATTTCTCTTACGGCCCTTATCACATACTGCTGTAGGCTGTAGCTATTTGTCTTTATTATATTTCTTCCTGCAAGATTGTGATGAGCTCCACAAGGGCGGTGGTTATTGCTCATCCATCCTCGTGAACCTGCAGCACTTAGCACAGTGCCATATCCCTAGTGATTGTTTCAGTGTGTGTGTGTGTGTGTGTGTCTGTCTGTCTGTGTATATGCAAGTGTGCATGTGTGTGAAATGAATGAGTTTAGTCATTACTATGCTTGCTCTTAGAGAAAAAGTGATTATAGATTTTTTTAAGGCATGTAGCTATTACAGGGACTCCTTATATTCATAGAATTGTCACCTGGTTTGTGCATAGTTTTAGCATAAGCAGTGCAGAAGCCCAAGCACATTTGTGCATAACTAGGAAACATAGTCCTGTATTCTTTATGACTCCACTGTTTAGTGACACTACTTGGGTGCTTTGCACAGTGCTGTGGGGAAGCAGGTGGAGGTGGCTCCTGTCAGAGTGCTGCCAGGTGCCTTCTGGTATTGTCGTTGTGCTCTGTTAGGCTGGGTCAGGCAGTGGCACAGCTGTCTTTACCCAGTGAGTTTTGCTGCTTGGATTCTAATAATGGAAGGAACAATTTTTAAGATTTTTTACTTTTTCCTACCTAAGGAAGAAGTTTGGAAATATTTTAGGTGATTTTAAGATAGTAGCAATTCAGCCGATAAGACTTGGTAATCTTTGAATATTTGATTTTACATAAACTGTGTTTTTTAGATGTTGACATGCTTACATTTCACCCCAAGTTCTTCTAGTTCTATAGATCTTGGAACTGACAAATATCATACAAACAGTTCCCTTCTGTCTGCCTTGTAGAGTAATTTTGATGTTAGGAGTCAGAGAAAAATTAACCACAAAGCATGCTAGACTAGATTAGTATTAGAGATTAGTTGGTTGACTTTGATGTCAGCTTTTCAAAATATGTAAGATGTGAGCAGATAGCAAGGAGACTAATTTGTTGTACAGTTGAGAAATTGGACAGAATGTGTAATAAATATTGAGAGACAGGTGACAAGACTAACCAGGTTTCAGGGGAAGATTCATGGGAGCAGGCTTCTCAGTCTACAGCTCCATGAGGTGCCTGTTTGTTATGGTTTATGTCTAGTTGTCCCCCCAAAGCCTCATGGAGTCATTGGGCGGGGACTGCTAGAGTTTGAGACTTGATCCATGATCCCTGGGATTATAGGTTTTAGTACTGATGGGATTATGGGTGGAAGTACTTCCGGGATTATGGGTGTAGTCTAGGGCGGGAGCTAAGGCAGAGAGCCTGAATGTAATATAAAGAGAGACAGAGAGACAGACTGGAGCTCTAGCTGTTGCTGTTGCTCTGCTGCCG
>PVJA010038273.1:0-19861 GCA_004027025.1 Myocastor coypus
CCTCCCTCTCCCTCCCTCTCCCTCCCTCTCCCTTCCCTCCCTCTCCCTCTCTGTCTCTTCTTCTCTGACCATAGAACTTGTGATTAATCCTATCTTCCTTTCTCAAAGATAAGCTCTGTGAGAGTAGTCAAGAAATTATGCCATTTTAGCCAGGTATGGTGGCTCACGCCTGTAATCCCAGCACTCGAGAGGCTGAGGCAGGAGGGTTGGTGCGAGTTCGAATCGAGACCAGCCTGGGCTGCAAAAGTGAGCTCAAGGCCAGCCTGAACTGCATAGTGAGACCCTGTCTCAGAAGGACAAAAAAAAAAAAAAAAAAGAAGAAGAAATTATTCCATTTAATAACAGAGGTAAATATATATTATATATATATATATATATATATATATATATATATCTTACATAACCTGTAATGCTAGCAATTCTTTTTCTTTTTTTCTTTGCTTTTTGATACTGAGAATCGAACTTGTGACCTTGTGCTTCCCAGGCAGGTACTGTGCCACTGAGCTAAACCCCAACCTAGTACTCTTTATTATTAATCTCATTCCACCTTGGTATTAATCTGCCTTCATAAATTTGTGATATTATCTGCATAGATCATGACCCGCCAAATGTTGGAAAACAAAAGGAATCATGAGTAATATGTAATTTTGAATAATTTACCTGTATTTGGCATCTAACTTAACCTCTAGCATAGATATTGTTTATTTACTCAAATATTTGGCAATTAGCCAGGATTAAAGACAGGCCGCCTCTGGGCTTTTCCAACCTAAAAGTTTGGCACTGTCATTTTAAATTGAAATCATAATTAGAAATTAGAAACCAGGTCTGAGGACTGTGCCCATAGTACCAGCACTGTGGGAGGCTGAGGCAGGAAGATCACAAGTTTGGACCTAGTCTGGGCAGTTACCAATCCAAGGAGAATGTGTTTAAAAAAAGATAGATAGATAGATAGATAGATAGATAGATAGATAGATAGATAGATAGATAGTTAGATAGATAGATAGAGATAGAGATATATAAAACACATAGGGACAGCCAAATAGCTCAGTGGATTAAAGCCCTGCAAGCAGGCACAGACACAAGGAGTTCCATGCCCAGAGCCTGCTGTGCTGGCCCCACCCCCAGGGCATGCTGAGAGGGCAGTTGAGCCCAGGAGTGGTGCGCACCTGTAATCCCAGCTCTTGGGAGGCTGTAAACAGGCAGATCACTATGGGTCCGATCTGTAGTGAGACCCTGAACGCCCTGTAGAACCTCCCCTAAAATGCAAATACATACATACATACATACATACATACATACATAATTTTTTAAAAAAATCAGAAGAACTGGGGTTATAGCTTAGTCCACAGGCACTGGGCTTGCAAAATAAACACAGCCCAACCACCTGGCAGTCACCTCTAATATTGCTGTCTCCTGCCCAGTGCCTGTAGTTGGGAGAACTGTGACTTCATGTCACACGTGAATGTCCCCTCCTCATGCAGTCTCTTGTCCTCGCACTTGGCTCACTCTGCAGGCCTCCGGCCGTGTGCGGCACACCCTGGCCTCTATTGCAGAGGGCCTTCTGGGCACGCATACGGCCTTCACCGACGAGAGCTTGGGCAGAGCCCCAGACCTCCACTGTCTGTGTGAAGCTCCAGCCAGCACTCTCCACATCAAAGCTCTTTTCTAAGTAATCTAGATTCTTATTAGAAAGACATCTGATCTAGCAATAAGATTTCGGCTCTATTAAGTTGTCCTTGACACAGCCCTGAAAGCAAAGTAAAAGGAGAGTGTTGCTGGGGAGACCCAGCAGCTGTGCTCAGGAGGCCCCGTGTTGGGGCGACCACCATGGGCTCCGCCGCGGAGCCGCCCCTGCTGACTGTGTGTATCCCCGTAGGTGATGGATTTGATAAGCACCGTTCTCGGCGCTTTCCAAGCTTTGAGTCCATCCCAAGATAGAATAACTAATTTTCAGCTAGTGATGTTGACATCACTAGCTTCGAAGCAGTGAGAACAGAACCAAAGGGGTATGCGTGCCCAGGATCACTCGGCGGCACTAAGACCTAGTCACTGAGGCAAAGCTGCCCGCTTCCTCCAAGCCTTCAAAGGACTCTGATGCCACGCGGTACCGTTCAGAGAGTTGTCATAGCACCAGGCTAGCACAATCACAGCCGCAGACAGGACTCATACTGCACATCAAGCTACGTATTCCATTGGGCGTGGTTCGCAGTAGCTCTTCGCCTCTCTGGGGTACATGAGCGAGGGATTGAAAACAGGTGGGAAGATCGTCGTGCCCATACTGGACATGGGTAGATGTTTCTCTTTGCCATGACCCCTACACAACGCGACACGTCTATTTCCACAGAACTTGCATGCAGTTAGCTATGATAGCCATTTGCTGACGGCTTGAGTGACACAGCAGGACGTGCAGAGGTCACGCACGAATGTGCCCCATGTCACAAGAGGCTCTGGAGCAGTGGCAAACTGTACCGCTTCTCAGATTCCTACCGTGGATTCCTGAAGGACACGGAGGGAACTGTATTTTCCTCAAGGCACTGACTTAATGTTTTTTTTTTCTTATGTTGTCTGTAATAATATGATTTCCAACAAAGTTGATTAAATATTTAATATCTGAGTACTGCTGGGATACATATGTATCATCTGGAGAGTTCTCTTATTCAGGATAGAAATGCAGAAAAAATACCAGACCAGGGATGTGTACTTCAAAAGTGCCTTATTTTCTGCCAACTCGTATGCATTAAATTACATAGCTTTGTAAAAGGCAAAAATTCCCATCTTGCTGGTTAATTTTGATTGTCAACTTAACTAGTGTAGCCTAATTAGCATCTCAAACAGAGAGCAATGAACAAAGCCCAGGGACAGCTGTGGTCTGTTACTGAAGAGCCTGGAAAGCTGGGACTCCAGGTGATGGGCCGCAGCTTCACCGGTGGGCTCTCTGTTGCTGCCTCCCTCGCTTGGAATGTTGGTGGCTAACGTCTGTATGAACCTAGTAAGAAGGAAAAGTGGAGGTCAATGGAGGTCCTGGTCACGTTCGTGACTATGCACATTGTCCTCCTTTACTAAAGTGGCTGTGCACAAGATCATGCTCGCTAGCCGGAAAGAAAGCCGAGTGGCTTTTGGGTTGCTTGGCTCACTGAGGGACGAGTCTCAGTGAGTCCTCTGATCTACCTTCACTGGGTCTTTTCATCGTCGTTTCTTTCGGCACTGACTTATAACATACAACAAACCAGATTAACAAGAATATTTGGAAAGCCTAAAGTTTAGCACAGAAAGAACCTCTCATAAAGCTGAGTCTGAAGGAGGTGGGGTCGCTAAAGAGACTACCAGCATCCAAAAGCAACTATGTATTTTGAACAGGCAGAGAAACAAGGATTCCATGAAGGTATCCCAGGAGTGGGCGAGGCCCCACCCTTCACCCGTTCAGAGTGAAATGTAAACATTTATTTGAAAAAAGAGTCCTGGGGATGTGGGAAGGGCTGCCCAGGGCACTGGCTCCTGCGCCTGGGTTCGTTTCCATCGACTCAGCCATCCTGGCACTCGGAGGCTGCTGTGGGGAGCTGTGGTGTGCAGGAAGCTGGCTGCTCTTGTGCCAGCAGCAGACCTGGGCACTGTCTGCGTGACGCTGCTTTTTCAGGCATGCAGAGGTCAGGAGTTATGGGGCTGTGGAGGCTTCTGTGCAGATATTAAAGGAAGGCCGGGGAGGTCAGGCAAAAGCAGGAAACAGTGTCAGCACTCTGCTGGGAACCCCTCAGTGAGGCAGTGTGCAATTCTATGGGCACCAGGCAAAGGCTTCAGGAGCTCCCGAAGGAAGGCTGAGGTGCCGGGAGCCACGGAAAGTTTGCCAAGGAAAGCTACAGGCCACAGGCAGAGCTCGTCCAAGAGAAGGGCATGTGGGCTGCAGAAAAGAAGGCCAGAGTGCCTGAGCGGCCCATGCCCTTTGAGACTCAGGTCTCACCACAGCGTGTCACAGCAGTACAGGACATGGAGCTCCAAGACTCGATGTGAACTGCGCTGCGTTTCCACCTTGCATTGCTCTTATTCTTCTCTGTCCCCCCTACTTCTCCTTTTTGGAATAGAAATATTCATCCTCTATGTTGGGAATATGTGACTTGCTTTCTTTTTTGAATTTTCAAAAGCTTCCCAGCCACAAGACTACCTTGAGATTCAGAGGAAACTGGGTTTAGACTTCTGAATGATTCGGAGACTTTTGAGAACTTGTGGAAAGGATTAAGTGCCTTTTACGTTGTGCATGGGATAATGTCAGGTGGAAATAAGATCCCACTATTGTTTCTACTTGAAGAGTGAGTACAGTTTAGGGAAACGCATTCAAGCATCACAATGACAAGCTGAACTTGTGCTAGTTAATCTTGACTGACAATTTACCTGAATGAAGAGACTCTTGCAGGGGTAGTTGGAAGTGAGGAGCATTAAGGCACTTATAATGTCATAGCTCAGTGGCCTATGAGCAGGTGAGGTGTAGTGTGAAGGATGTGACCTCCTTGGATGTACTGGGTTTCCAACCCCTTCCTCAGAGGCTGTTTCTGCAATGCACTGGCTTTCCCACGTCCATGAGTGGAGGATCTTTCTTCTGCTACATCCTGCCGCCACAGTGCTTCTGCTTTGGAGCCAGCCTACTGTGGACTACACTGCTGCAACCGTAAGTCATAATAAAATCTCCTCTCTCTGTTAGGGGTTGGGTCTTCTGTCCCAGCAAGGTTCCTCTGACAAATGCATCCATGGTACAGTCTTTGCAAACATTATTCTTACTAGAAGTCACAACTCATGATTGTGCACTAGAAAAGCCTGGTCTCTGAGCCTCACTGGAGACTGATTAAGTGAAGATCTCTAAACATTGGGTGAGGGCTGGAGATTTTTTTTTTTTTGTAAAATCTTCCCAAATGGCTCTGAGGCGCAGCAATTTGGAGAATTCTGCTTAAAAAATTACTATACCCCAAGGATCCTAGAGCATTGGACCACTTTCTAAGTCAAGAGCAATCAAGAACAACTTATAGATGTTTTCTCAAATGTGGGAGGAACAAAAGCTGTCTCAAATCTGAGCTTTGATCTAAGTTTCAGAAAGTCATTCCCAAGAAATGGAAAATCCCCTGGCGATAACTGTTACTTCATCAATGTTAAATGCTGGGACCAAATAATAAAAGCACATGGTGAATAAGAAATCATGTTCATCATGCAGACTATTTAAGCTATAAGTCAATATCGGAGAATAGCAAAGGAGACGCACACAAACAGCATGGGTAGCCATCATAATAGAGAAAACTGTTCTCAGAACTTCTGAAACTAAGCAGACAAAAAAGGGACTGAGGGCCCTGCAGGGTAGCTCAGTGGTTTAAGCACCAGTGTGGGCAATCCCAGTCAAGCACAGAGAATGGCCATTCAGTCCTCACCAGATCCAGCCTTAAGGCAACTTGAGCCAGCCAAAAAAGAAAGAAAGAAATCCTTCTCAACTTTTAAGGGGCCAGCGAGATCACTCAGCAGTCTAAAGTGCCTGCTTAGGCGAGTTTAGGCAACCACAGGGACTGCGGTTCAACCCCGGCACCTCATGCTGCACCAGACCCACCCCCAGGGCAGGCTGAGCCTGTGTGTGTGTGTGTGTGTGTGTGTGTGTGTGTGTGTGTGTGTGTATGACTGATTACTGAATAAAAATTGACCCTGGTAGCAATACATATAAAATAGTTGCTGGAGATTTGGGAAGTTTCATTTAGAAACAGGAAGTGGGCAGAGAAAGTTGAAAGCTTCTGTTTTCCAATATTATAAATCACTTGGAAGATATTCTTTCATTATAGAAAAAAAAATAGTGATTCCCTCACAGGGGTGTGGGTTTTCAAAAGTCCTCCATTTTCTTTTCTTTTCTTTCTTTCTTTTCTTTCTTTCTTTCTTTCTTTCTTTCTTTTTTTTATGGGACTGGGGTTCAAACTCATGACCTTGCACTTGCCAGGCAGGCACTTTTGCCACAGAGCTATCTCCCCAGCCCCTGTCCTCTATTTTCAATGAAGGCTCCTTTTTAAAAATATATATAATCTGGATATCAAAATGATTAGCTTTGTAGAAATATCAGTATGACATATTTCAGAGGAATATTAACATATCAAATTAATTATTCTACCATCAAATATTATTTATTCAAGTTTGAAAGTAGTAGATCATGTGCTTACACCAAATATTCTATGCCCTTCTGAGGTGCCCTTTTAAATATTGGGATGGGCTTACCAGAGAAGTGGGAAGGAGAAGATTTTCCCCTAAGAACAAGATGTCTTCAGGACAACAGAAAAAAGAGGTGTTGCAGGCATTTTATTTAAGAGAACAAAATGAAATAATGACTTTAGAAGATAGTCTTCCAAGTGGTGCCACATGTCAGTGCATTTGCCTGAATTAGTCATCCACTGAGGACACTTTGGTGTGGTTCTTTGATTTCCTACTGAGAAAGTTCTTAGCCCTTTGTGAGGACCCTAGCGCTAAGCTTAACCCTAACACAGAGCTCGAGGGCAGGCATACGCACAGAAAGTGCATGTGTGAATTACGTGCATGCGTGTGTGTGTGCGTGCGTGAGAGGGTGAGACAGAGCCTGAATGCAGTACCTTGTGCTAATCTGCATCCGCAGCCCACATTTTAGCATTTATTTTCAGGTGGAGTCTCCTGAAGTTACTGGTGGCCCAGGATGGTCTCAAACTTTCTAACCCTCTTGCCTCAGCCTGCAGAGCACTGGGACAACACACATGTGCCACCACACTCTGTCTGCACAGAATTTTTGAATAATTAAAAGAGTATTACTATGGTACTAATGTAAAATTGGAAGGATCCCATCCCAAATAACATAAAATTTAATTTTAATCATAAGCTTGATAAAAGAAATCAAGATAAAATAGGAAAGGTAATTTTAAAAGAAGAGCTGGAAAAAGAAACATTATAAAGAGAATTTTGCATTAATATCAGAAACCTTCCGCATAATGCCCTTGATTGGGTTCAGCATTTTCTGATTAAATCTATAAATTTTCCAAATTATTAGATGTTCAGCATCAAGACGTATATCATTTGTCATTTTTGCATCATCATTTAGCAATAATCAAAACTTATTTAATCCTCTTTTCACATGGATTTTATTTCTGGATAAAAATAAATTCTGAATATTAATGGTGCTATTATTTTGTTTCCCAAATGGAAAAATATTTCTATTTTCAGGAGGTCAACATTATAATCAGCGTTACATAAAAATTATATAGGTGGAAAAGCCAACCTGGTGGTACTTGGGTATACTTCCTGTGATATTTCTCTGCAATTTGGCAGAAATTCAGCAAATAGAATTGCATTTATTTATCTTTTTAAGAGGATCTCTTAATATCAGAGCACAATTTATAGACAGACTACTTTAATTTACTGAATTTTATAATAAGCCATCAATCTGTCATAGATGTTTTTGATATTACTAAAATGATTATTCAAATGATCTCTAAAGAACTCTTCATCACTCAGCAAGAAAGCAGTTGTACAGGACTGTTAACTTTCCATCACTTTGTCAAACACATGAGGTGAATGACTTGAAGGTGGATGGATTTGTTTTGCAGATGGTTTCACAGGTTTCAGGCCAGCACTGCTTGGCCACTTTGCATTGATCAGTTCATATGGCAGAGGGGATGTGGACTTCATGGTAGCCCAAAAGTGAAGAAAGGGCTATTGTCCCCATATTCCCTGAAGACCACGCCTCCAGTGACCTCACATCCTGCCTTTTGGCCCCACCCCTTCTTTCTGGCTCCACTTCCTCTCAGTAGCACCACAGGCTGGCTGCCAAGCCTCCAACACAGGAGCCTTTGGGAGACGCTCAGTATCCAGTCCCTAGCTTTAGCACTGTGCTGAGTGCAAGACCACTTTAGAATCATTATTTGCACTGTGGACCTTACTCTTCACTGATATCTTCAGCAACATTTCATTTTCTTTAAAAAACTGGGATTCAACCCAGGACCTTGTGCTTGCCAGGCAGGTGTGTATGCTACTGAGCTATCACCCTGGCTAATGTTTCATTTCTTAAGACAGAAATTGCAGCAAGTGAAAAATTTAATAAGTGCATTGCTTTAGTACATTCCAGTGTTTTCAGTCAAGAAGCAAATAGGTGGGATATATTATCTTTAAGAGAACATATTTATGGGCCAGCCAAATAGCTCATCACATTAAAGAACCTGCAAGCAGGTGCAGAGGGGCTGGAATTTCGATTCCCACCACGCAGTGCTGGCCCCGCCACCAGGGCATGCTGAGACAGCAATTGAGACTGGGTGTGGTGGCATGGGCCTGTAATCCCAGCTCTTGGGAGGCTGTAAACAGGAGGGTCACTATGAGTCTGATCTAGTAATGCGACCCTGAACATCCTATAGATCTTTCCCTAAAATAGAAAAGTACATATTTATAAAGTATTCTAATTTCATTAGCAATCCCTTCTCCAATAAGTTTTTAAAGTTAGTATCTCAAAACTTCATGTTTGCTATAGGAATCATTCTGCTACACTTTGGTGTGTAGCTTGATGCGCATTTGGAAAGGCAGAGTGTGATGGACGGGGCCCAGAGGCAGCTGTGGTAGGGCAGCTTCACCTGTGGGTTCCATGTTTGTTGCTTTCTCCCTTTCTTGAAATGCTATTGGTTGACCCCTGAGTGAGCCCTAGGATGGAAGCTGATGAAGAGCTTGGTTGCACTAGTGACTAAGCACGTGGCCCTCCTTTGCTTTAATGAGACCGTGGTCCCGTTAGTGCCTGAGCCCATGGTTCTCCTTTGCTGAGGTGATTGTGCACGAGATCACGCTGACTGTCCTGAATAAAGCTGAGGTGTTTCAGAGGTTCTTTGCTCACTGGGAAGGGAATCTCGGTGAGTCCTCTGAGCTATCTTCATCAGGTCTTTCGGCCCTGACACAGAAAATTACAACATGGGTGCAAATTACATAAATGGAATTACAGTCGTGGGACATGAGAATAGCTAGCCCACAGCCCTTACTGCTAGAATTAGAAAATGCAAAGTCGATCCACTATGACTAAGAGAAGTGAGGAGAAATAATTTATAGTCAGCGTGGCAAGAGCAACGGGCGAAATGATCATCCGCACATCTGTTCAGCTTCAGCAAGTCTTTCCCACTCGCCAGCACTCATGGCTCCTTTCCCCTTCACCAACAACACTGACAGTTCTCAAAATAACAATCAAAATGGAAAATTCCATTCATCAGAATATCAGAATGAAGTCAATGGTGTTCATTCTGGCCTCTCTGTCTCTCTTCTGAAAATAATGAACTTGGGGCTTGCGGAGCTTGCCTCACCGTTTTGATTGTGTGGGAAAGGGCAGACAGCCACCAAGGTGTCGTGGTCCCGCCAAAAGCCATGCAGATGTCTGTGGTAGCCAAGGAAAGCACCACGGACTCACTCCTCTCAGAAACCACACCTTTACATGCTCTTGCTCCAGTCCAGTCCCTGGTGCCCCAACGATGGATTAGGCTCCAGGAATGTGTTCTCAGCACCTTGTGGTGTGGCATCGCATAGGACGGAGGGGTGCACGATGCTCCCTCAAGGTGGGCTCAGGGCAGTCTCCTGTTGTGGAAAACGCTAGAAGGATAAGGGTGCCATCATTGAGCACAGCAGACTGACGTAAGTAAGAGGAAGGCATGCGCCTTGAGCTATTGGTCAACATCTGGCACCATTAACATTGTTGTGTGTTATCACTAGCAAGTATTTTATTCTCTCTTGATCTTAGCCAAAAGGCCAAGAAGCGATAGCAAGTATTTTGCTCTCTAGGCAATTATCTATACTTCTCTGTGGCTGACACTGGCCGTACTTCTATTGAATAGCACTTATTGCTACCACCCCTGCCATGAACACTTGAGAAATGTGTTATATTGCAACATGAGGTGTCATTGTGACTAGACCATAATGACTCTAGAACCTTCAGGGTCCCCGCTGGATGTGCAGCCTGATGCTAAGTAATCAAAACAGCATTCCACAGTGTGAGACCCTTGTTTCACGGGACCTGTACAGTTTGGCAGCAGTGATAACGTCACACTTCTAAGCTGAGGTGGCAAAAGGTACAGCCTCCTCTGCATCAGTCATGCCCTCTGTGTCTCATGGCTCACTCTTGGGAGAGGTGCCTGCCACTTTGGGAGAGACAGACAGAAGTCTCCAGATGGGACTGAATGGTGGACCCAAGTCCCAGTGTGGGTTTGGCTGACTGTAGTCCCAGAAGCTTCTTGAAAAGATGCGAGGCAGAACCACAAGGCTCAGGCTTCATGACATAAGTGTCTGTTATGATTTTTGCAAAGATGGGGGTCATTATTATGTAGCTATAGCTAAGCCATACATCACCTGACAGGTGAACTTCATCTGGATGCAAGATGGGATTTTATTTACTAACGTATCTTTCCATTTGGGTGTTTAATTTAAAAAAAAAAAAAAAATGAAGGTGAGAAGGCATTTCTTCATTAAACAAAATAGGCAAATGATAGAACTGTAGAGTTCTCCCAGAGTGATGATGTAAGCAATAAAATATTTCTGTAGGGAAAGACAAACAGCAAATAATCTTCACAGCTTCCCTCTGAGCACCTGTCATTGTCACCACACATGAGAGATTCCAAAGATCAGGAGGACTAGGGAGCTGGTAGCCCAGAGGGGCTAATCCTAGCACTCAGACAGCAGTGGACTGAACTATTAAGTCCATGAACTGTATGTGCTTCTATCTTTACATGAAGACAAACAATGATCTTCTCTGGCTCTCTGACTAGGACAGTTGCATTTTGTGAGGAGCTTTTGTGTAACATCCAGACCAATCTATAAATGTGAGGAAAAGAAAAGTCAGGCAAGAAGAAATCAGATGCAGGAGAGTAAGTCAGAATGACTCAGCTAATCAGATACCCACGCATGACTGGGTACACTGGGAAACTCTATGCTGACTATAAGTGTGCAGTGTCCCACTTGCCTGGAATGCCAAATAGATACAAAAATTCCTCTTTGGTTTGTTTATGCTGTATTACCAAAACTTATACTGTACTGGAAGTTCAAAAGTCTTTGCTAGAAAAAGTCAGAGAGCTCGTCTCTGCGGTATGCAGTTGATTCTTCATCATTCTCGTGGGAACATAGAGGTAAATATGCCTGGAGGTATAGTTTTCATGCCTGCACCCTCGTAAACAGGGAGAGGCAGAGTAGAAAATGATTTTACTTACAGAAGCAGCTCAAGGTTTTAGGTTTGCCTTTCTTCCCACTTAGTTTGCTGGAGGTATGGGAAAAGTAGCGGAGAGAATAATTTTGACTTGGTTATTCTCTGCTTGTGCTAGCCTTCTAATGAAAACGCCCAAGAGCAGTGAAATGTAGAGCAAAATAAACAGCTCAGCACCCATGAACACCACAGCCCCTACACAGCCTGTATCTTCGCTGTTCAATTCCTTTGTGTTGATTTTCCTGTGCTGCTTGTCCCTTAGAGTGGCATCTATTATCCAGGCATGCAATCAGTGGAAGACAGTCGTGTTTTATCTGCAGCAAACTCCAAAGGGCACTGTTTCTCAAATCGAAGACCCTAGGCTGTGTAGGTAGGTGGGGTGCAGCAGTTCTTACAGGAAACTATAGGAAGCAGTGTTAATGAGGCAGTTTTATTGAATATAATTTATTTTTGGAAAATCAGCTAAAGAAAAATAGCTCCCTGGTCAAAATGATCGCTCATATTTTCTACAAATTTGAGATTCTACACAATCACAATCGCTTGGATGTAATAAGAACCTTCAAAGGGGCAGCTTGTCCTAGGAGAGCCCCGCAGCCTGAACAATTTAGTTTCAATTATTTTAAGCTGATTAAGAAATCTGTCATTCTTTGAAAGGAAGAATTTCAGTGATTCACAAAAAAAAAAAAAAAAAAAAAGCGAAGCTCCAGGTGGGTATTCTGTGCATGCCCGAAGGAGCCAGGGGAAAGCACCCCGGGTGCTTCATAGGCGGTGCCCACGGCTTCCAGTGCTTCTTCCTCAGGGCTTTGCCCAGAGCCCGGCAGCTCTGGCGCCCGGAAACCCAGCCATCTGCTGCGGCTTGCCCCTGCTAGAGGTGGGATTCCAGAGCTGTGTTACTTAACGGCACCTCAGCTCCGTTTCCGGGAATTCAGTTCTAGGCCTCCAGGACTGAGCTTCCTTGATCTGAATTTAGGGGATCTGGCTTTGTTTCCTCTGTCACTCCCAGCCTTGGCTGCTGACAGTTGAAGGAGAAAAGAAGAAGGGATTGTAAGGAGTCCTTTCAGGATGTGGCTGATGGCAAAGACTCCCAGAAGCCAGGTGGCAACTGCTAGGAGGAAAGACTGCAGCAGCCAAGAGAGGGAGAGGGCGTCTGGTGAACCAGTTCCGGCTGAAGGGCCAGAATCCTGCAGCTGACAGTGAGAGCGAAGACGGAGTGCAAGTTCCGTGCCATCCTCACCAAAGAACAGGGACGCTGAGCTCCCACGTCCTGATCCAGCTCGGAGGAAGGGGTGCGAGCCCAGCCCAGCCCACTTCCGGGGGCTCAGGGAGCCTGTGGAGTGTGGGGATGAGGACCCCCAGTGACCCATGGCTGGGGGTGACTGCTGCGTGCAGGCACACAGCCCACCTCTTGGTCCCCTCTCTCTTTAGTTCAGTACGCAAGGATTTCCCTAAAGAGCCTTCCGGTTGGGCTGCATTGGCTTTTCATCTGAGAACTGACTCTGCTTGGCATAAACCTGTCCCACCAGAATGCAGCCTCACCAAACACATAGGATCTATTCCCATTTATGAGCCATTGTAGAAAAATAGCTTCATGTGTGGCGCCTAATGAGATCTTCACCAGAGAAAAGCTATTTGCCTTCATGATGACATCGTAATTGACATATATTAACTACATTATTTTAATGAGTAGGCAGCTGTTCATTTTGAGGGAATATGTTTGTAAATCTTGTCTTCTCTTTCATGGGCTCTAATATCTGGAACAGTGGCCTACTTAAAAAAAAAAAAAAAAAAAAAACAAGTCATGCAAAATACAAGTCTGAGGCAGAAAGGGCGCCTTGAAGCCTGCTGTTGGAGCAGGTATTGTGGCGAGCCGTCGTGGAAGGACCGCGCGCACGTCCATTCATCTGCCTTATAAATATTCCAGCTCAAGGCACGAGACGGGAGAGAAAAAGAGCCACAAACAACGGCCTTGCCTGTACCGAGCTGGTAATTTCAGCGGAAGACACAGTATTTTCTCCGTTCTCTTTGGCTCTACATTTTTTTCCTATTTCATAGCTATCCATTAAAATATTTCTTGGGCCAGAGAGGTGGTTCGGCGGTCTAAAGCAGCTGCTTAGGAAAGCTTAGGCAACCTCAGAGACCACGGTTCGATCAAGGCACCACATGCTATGCCAGCCCCACCCCAAGGCAGGCTGCGCTGGCTATAATAAAAAAAAAAAAAAAAAAATGAGGAAAATATAAAAATAAGATATTTCTTAACGTAGTTCTAAAGATTTATAATTTATGTATCATCTGTTTTCCCTAAATATAATGTGAATATAATACCCAAAGCAAATCTTAATAAGGATTTATCTAAACTCATGGAAGAATTCGTTGCATAGTGCATGCAGGCAGAATCGCATTTTAGGAATTAAAAGCAATGAGGAGAGGTAACTTGCTGCTTTCGTGTGTTTATCTTTCTATAATAAAGTGCCTAAAGTCAGTGGCCTGAGGCAGCAGGAATGTGTCACCATACATTGACACTGCTCTCGCTGGGCCAAGCTGCAAGTGTCAGCAGGAGTCAGGTGCCTTTTCCTAGGCTCTGGGAGAATCTAGCTCTTGGCTCCCCTTGCTCCTCGCAGCTTGCCTGGGTACTTGGTGGGTGACCCCTCTTCCACGTTCAAGGCCAGCATGCTCTCTGTCTTCCCACACAGCTGCATGTCCAGCTTCCCTTCTTTCTTGTAAAAGATTTGTTGATGTTGTCCAACGTGGACAGTGCAGGAGGAGTCCCTCAACTGCAAGGCCAGCTTCGTGGTAACCTTAGTTCCACGAAGCACTGCATTTTCCCTTTGGCATGGAACCTGACGTACCGTGTTGGAGCATGATGACGTGGATATTTTCAGAGCTAGTATTTGGCTACTGTATCGTCTAAAATTTCCCTTTTCATATAACAAGAAATCAGTGCTGGGTAAACTCATGCTTCATCGGGCAGCTTTCTTCATCAGGCAGTTGCACCGTTTCTCTGAGTTACCTGTCTTGCTTTTGGCTAGCTACCCAAAATACCTCCCATAAAGTGTCACATGACGCACAATTTCAGTTGAACATGATGCATTCTTTCAGGAGCTGGTGAACAACATGGAGACCGGTTAAAAACCCCGTGTATGCACCTACAGGTAGCCGAGAGTGTAGACTCTGAGGGTTCTCAGCACAGTTAAGCCCATCCAGCTATTCCACTATGCATTCTCATATCACATCATCATGAACCCCAAAATTTCTTCCTTCATTAAAAAATTTTTAAAAGCCCACAGTTCTGGAAGTCACTGGTCAACATTCCTCTCTCCAACCGAACACAGTTCTTCCTGCAAGCCACCCTTGGCTCTGGCTCAGGTCTGGACCCATGCAGGGCTGGTGGCTTCATTGGTGCACCGTTCTGAGCACTTTTTATGAGAGGGTAGGAGTGAGTGTGATGGATGAACTCGGAGATGCGCTGTTGAAAGTTCTTTGCCTTCCATAACTCATTAATTAGATCGTGAACTCCAATCATTAACGACTCTGTAAGGAAAGAACTTGCACTCAGTATGAAATAGTTGGTAGAAGAGATTTGGATTCACTGAATCTGCTTGCCTGGGCATACAGTTTTCATACCTACACCCTCGTAATCAGGGAGAGGCAGAGTAGAAAATGCTTTTACTTAGAGAATTAATTGAATTATTATGGAAGTGCTAAGTATGCATTTGAATGTGGCAGTGTGTGTGTGGCCTTGTCCTGCAACTCTATGGCAGAAACTGTCTTTGAGCAGTTTTCGTAGTAACTCAACGGAGAACCTAACTGTGGATGTGTTACTGAAAGACTCCAGTAGATCTCCCTAATGTGGGGCAAGGTAGAAGAGGTTGCTGAGAAGATAGAACTTTCCTATGGGAGAACCTCTCAGGAAGAACTTGGGACTTCACATGGCCTCCCGGTCCTAGAATCGTCTCCTCCCTGTCCTTTCAGTGATGAAGGTGAACAAACTTCTTCACCCGGCTTTGTATCCCATCTCTAAGCAGACTGAGTCATTAGGAAATTGATGCATTACTGAGAGGTGGCTCTACTCACTCGCTCTTTCCTTCTGGCATTAGATAGTTGAACTCTCTGTGCTTCCATGCCTGGCACCTGGCAAAGCTCAGTGTGCACTGGTGCTCATGATGCCAACCTGCCTCTAAGCACACTAGGCATGGGCTCATCTCAGCACATAGTTGTTCATGCCATGTAGGTGGGGTACATCTGCCATCACCACTGTGCCTGCCTCCTACGATCAGGTCAGATGGAAACCATTTAAATCCAGTCTAGTTTACAAAGTGTCCATAGAGTGCAGGACACTGGAGGAAGCAGAGAAGTGGAAAAGAGAGGAAGAGGGCACCAAATGCTTCTGGGGTGGACAAGTTTAAGCCGAGGCTTAACGATGAGGAGGAACTGTACCGTGTGAAGGAGAGCAGAGTTGAAGAGGTTCCTCAAAGGAGGGCAGTGGTAGCACAAGGCATGGAGCCATTGGTGGAGTGTTAAGAAGACTCAAGGTACTCCGTGGTGCGAGGCCATAAGAGAGAACAGGAGCAGACATCTGGGGCTTCCGGGTGGGCCCAGATCACTGGAGGCCACGGGGGCTGTGCTTGGTTACTTTATATCTGTGGATTCTGAGATTCATGGATGTGCAGAGCAGCCCAAAGGGTGCTATCATTTGGATCTTGAGTATGACCAAAGGCTCACACAGTGACAGATGGGTACGCAGACTGGCAGCTGGGGGAGGTGCTGAAAACATGCAGATGTGGAGCTTGGTTCCAGGGCTTAGGTCCCGGGTCCGTGATATTTAAGGGGATAGTGGCCCCCCACCAGTTCCTCACCCTCTCCTTCACTTCCTGGCCATGAGATGAGGAGTTTCTGTTCTACCGCTTGCTCTAGCCATGAGGTGGAGCTTTGTCCCAGGGCCAAAGCCACTTGAAGCCAACAGAAACCTTTCCTCTTTCTAGGGCGACAGCTCAGGTGTTTGTCACAGCCTTGGAAGCTGCTTCGCTGAGCTCAGCTGCTTCATGTGCTTAAGTAACGCTTTCCTTTTTAATTCAGCATAGCCATGTTAGCTCCTAAGAATCTGATACTACCCAAAAGCCATGAGGACGATGCTTACCGAACTGCCACCCATAAAATAGATGTCTAATGTTTGTCTAGCAAATACTGCATTAACAGAAGTAGTTTAATGATATACATTCACTTCTATTTAATATGTCTTTTGTTAAATTAAAACCAAGACTCAGCCTGGACAATCCTTGGTCACTCACAGACCCTTGCATCTTATAAGTGACACAAACTCCCCACTGAAAGCATGAAGTGGAAGTTACCTCGAGCTATTTACTCTCAGCACCTTCAATACAGAAAAATGAAACCTAAGGCTAACCTGACAGGTGCACTAGCTATAGTTATGTAACCAGGGAGCTTCTAGCAGCACGCACCACAGTAAGGCAAGCACTGACGAGCCACCAGGCGTATGGCTCTCTGGCTTCGTTCCTGGTCTCTTCTATAAAAAGGTTGCTCATTCATTCCCTCAGTGGGGTTCTCAAACCCCAACCGGCTTGGAGCTGCCCGCGCCATGAATCACTGCCTCGGCAGGTAGCCTCCTCAATATTTTATTTACTTAACTTTAGCTTTTAGCAGTTAACATGAACTGAACCATTTGTCCCTAAAGAAGATAACATTATTTTACTTATTTGGTAGGATTAACCATACCATGAATGCCCTTTGCTTTCAACTTGCAGGATCATGGACTTAAATGCAATTGCTGTCTTATTTGCAAGTCTATTAAAATATTTTATTGTAACTTATTTAAAATATTGTATTATTGCCGGGCGTGGTGGCGCATGCCTGTAATCCCAGCATTCAGGAGGCTGAGTCAGGAGGATCGATGCGAGTTCGAGACCAGCCTGGGCTACAAAAGTGAGCTCAAGGCCAGCCTCAACTGCATAGCGAGACCCTGTCTCAAAAAGACCAATAAATAAATAAATAAATAAATAAATAAATAAAATAAAAATAAAATATTGTATTATTAAAAATATGTTCATCTTCAAAAGAATTCTGGCATTCAGTAGTAAAGACGAATCGGTAGAAAGACAGTGAATTTAGTGCAGAAATGAAATAATAAACTATAGCTGTAGGCTTCACATAGAATATTCTGAGGGACAGTACATGTTTTGCATTGGGAATGTACATTGTAGCTACCAACTTGTCTTCTAAGGATGCCATAGCCCCCTTGATGAAATGTAATTATTGCAGTTATTTTTCTTCTGTGATTGGTTCTGCCTGTCAGAAGCACCGGCATCCCGCCGAACGTCATTAGGTTCCCCGCTCTCTGATGATGTGAAGGTTAAGTACCCAACCCGGGAGGCCTTAAGCGGTGATCTAGATTTCCTAGGAATTTGGATTATTTCAGGAGATCACATTTTCCACTTGCCAAGTGGCATAAACCTAGAAATCACACCTCCCTTCCACAACTGCGGGGCACACACCACCAGGGGGAGGTTTCAGGAGCTTCTGCCTACTGCTGTGCAAGTTGAACTAGTGAATCTCTTATCCATCTCTTTCTTCCATACCACTGTCTTTCTGAGTATCAAAGATCTTCGAGTTGGAATTGATATTACCTATCAATCATTGATGTTCTAATAAATGTCTATAAAATGTCATGAAAGCAGCTACAGGTTTTTACAAATATAAGCATATACAAAATTATGCCCTGTCAATCTTACAGTATTTTTCCTAGTCTCTTATTCTCTTTTTTTAATTTAATATTTTTATTGTTTAAATTCAACAATGGTTATATTACATGTTTTCATCATCAGATCAGTTTAGATTAATACATGTAGGTATATAAGATTGATCAAACAATTAAACATTAACCCTTCTAAATCAACATTACTTTTTTTTTTCTTTTCCCCTTGCCTTTTTTTGAAAGTTGACATATTGCATATTGTCCTCACAATCGTTCTACAGAGTACAGTGTGTGGGCTGACCCACCTCCCTATTGATGTTGCTTAGGGAAAAAAAAAAAAAAAAGGAAAAGAATATACTTCTTTTTGCACTAAGAGGAAGCAGATACATACACAGTCAAATGTTCTGCAATTGCAGTGGGCCACCAGTGAAGCTTGTAATGTTGCAGGCTATTGAATCTAAGGCTCCTAAAGCTCGTCTCACCAATCTAACTCTGCATTTCATGCATTGTAATTAAGCATTTTTTTTTTCTTCCTGGGTGGTCAAGGGCAAGTCAAAGCAAAACCTGTATGACAAAACATTCAGTTTTTTTGTATCTTCCAGGGTCAAATCCCCTCAGGATCAAGTTTGGGACCATATACACTACTTTTTAGAACTGTTGTTAGTGTCAGCCTTCAGGACGAGTCACGGCCACTGCTTGGCCATTTTGCTTTCTGTGAAAGCCTGAGAGAATGTTTTTCTCTGGGTGACTCTCCTTACACGCACTATAGTTCATTCATCCTTTTCCTCTGAGGTCCCATAATCTCCTTGACCAGAAAATTTGGGACATCTCCGGGTTATAGGATATTACAGCACAGGTTCCCTTATATCCTGGGTCCTTATTGACCTTGAAGGGCTAGGGCCAAAATATTGGCTATCCTTATACCCCTTCTTTTTCTCCAATTTTTGGTTTGTTAACTTACATTCTTAACCTTCCAGCAGAAAAGCTTTCTGATACTATTACTCTATAACATAGGTACTTGAGCTTATCATCACTGGCTTTCTGAGTATCAAATATCTTTGACTTAGCTTGGAATTGATACTTTCTAACCATCATTGATATTCTAATAACTTTCCATACAATGTGATATAAGCAGTTACACAATTTTGACACAGATATTTGGAAATTCAAGGAAATACAAAACTGTAGCCTGTCAAGAATATGGTTTTTGGCCAGTCTCTTATTTTCAAGTACTACTCTTGAGAGAGAGAGAGAGAATGACAGTAACTGAGTTTACACCAGGAGCAGTACACATCAAAAAGACAAGAGTGACATGCATTCCAAGCATAATTTTAGTGATACATTGTACTATAATCAATATGCTGAACCGTTTGAAGGTTCTTGAGACCAATATCTGATTCATCCTGTGTGCATAAGTGCAGTTTTACTATGGATATGTTTTCTCCTTTATCTGCTTCCAGTCGCTTCGTTGTTTAATCCATAACACATTCAGCTGTGTTATGCCCTTCAGTTCTTATTTTCTTCTTTAAAGTTCTTATATTAGGGAGAGTATATGATATTTACACATATAGGTCTGGTTTATTTCACTAATGAGTATATGTTCAATATACATCCATTTATATATGAAGTCTTCAAACTTATCATTCTTTATGGATGAGTAATATTGCATTGTATAAAAATACCACATTTTTTTTAACCATTCTTCAAATGATGGACATTTTGGTTGTTTCCAAGATTTGGCTATTACAAATTTGGCTGCTATAAACATAGGTGCACAGATATCGCTATAGTATGAGGTTTTCAGATCTTCTGGGAAAATTAGTAGGGGGATAGCTGGATTGAACGGAACTTCCAATTCTAGTTTTGTAAGGATCCTCCACACTGCTTTCCATAATGGTTGCACCAATCTGCATTCCCACCAGCAGTGGAGAAGGGTTCCTTTTTCCCCACAGCCTCTCCAGCATTTG
>PVJA010038274.1:8215-19922 GCA_004027025.1 Myocastor coypus
AAAAAAAAAAAAAAAAAAAAAAAAAAAAAAAAAAAAAAAAAAAAAAAAAAAAAAAAAAAAAAAAAAAAAAAAAAAAAAAAAAAAAAAAAAAAAAAAAAAAAAAAAAAAAAAAAAAAAAAAAAAAAAGGCTAAGGAATATATGTCACTACTTTAATAGATACAGCACATTCCAGACACTGAGCTCACGTAAATGCTAACTGATAATACTTCAAGCAGGGGAGGAGGCAACCATTGGTGTCACGTAGCAATTAAACAAAGAACAGGACACCCACAGGATGAGCTGTCATCCACAGCCTTGAGCCCCAGCTTTCCAGGACTCCCAAGCAACAGAAGGCAGCTCTGGGCTCTGTCCATAATTCAAGGACAGGGTAGCCACAGGAGGAACCACCACCTTCAACTCTAAGCCCCGGCTTTCTGGGACTCCCAAGCAACTAAGGCAGCCCTCCCCGGGCTCTGTCTATAATTCACCACATGGGACACCAACTGGTCTTCAATCTTATCTCAGTGTCACTACAAAATTGAACTTCATCAAAATTAAAACCTTTCCAGGATGATATGATAACTCAGTGGTAGAATGCTCTAATGTATGAGGGCCCAGGTTTGATTCTTAGAACCACAAAATAAAAATAATGTACATTCCTAGGAGTGCAGTTCAGTAGTATGGTGCTATTTAGTATGTGTGAGGCTTTGGGTTCCATCCTCAGAACAACAAACCACCCACCTTAGAAGTACAACACACAACCCCACAATTATCAGGCTCTATGTGCACACCTGTAGCCCCAGCATGCTGGAGGGTCATAGCTTTAAGCCCAGCTGAGGCAATTTAGAGAGACTCTGTCTCAATATAAAAAACTAAAAGCTGGGCTTGTTGTGCACTCAGGAGCCTAATGCAAGGTGATTTCTGTGAATGTGAGGCCCTCCTCAACTACACAGTGAACTCAAGGCCAATCTGGACTACATGGTGAGATCCTGGCTAAAAAAAAAAAAAATTGTAAGGGCTTGCCCTGTAAAGGCTCTAAGTTTAGTTGCTAGAACTAAGAGGGAGGAGGTGGGGAGGGAAACTATCAATAGAAGAAAACATTTGCAATTATATACCAAATAAAAGATTAATATTCGCTGGGCATGGTGGCGCACACCTGTAATCCCAGCACTCGGGAGGCTGAGGCAGGAGGATTAGTGTGAGTTCGAGACCAGCCTGGGCTACAAAAGTGAGCTCAAGGCCAGCCTGAACTGCATAGTGGGACCCTGTCTCAAAAAAAAAAAAAAAAAAAAAAAATTAATATTTAAAATATAAGGCTGAAGAGTAAATCAGTGAGAAAGCATTTGCCTGGCATATATCAGACTCTGGGTTCAAGGTTAAGCACTGCAAAAATTAAAAAAAGTTTTAAAAAATAATATCACCAGGTGTGGTGGTGCATGCCTGTAAACCCAGCACTTGGGAGGTTGAGGCAGGAGGATTGGTGAGAGTTCGAGACCATCCTGGGCTACAAAAGTGAGCTCAATGCTAGCCTGAACTGCATAGTGAGACCCTGTCGCAAAAAGATTAATAATATCAAAAAAACAATAATATCAGGGCCAGGAACATAGGCCAGTGAAACAGCACCTGTCTGGCAAGTGCAAGGTCCTGAGTTTGATTCCAGGCACTAATAATAATAATAGTAATAGTAATAGTAATAATAATGTAAAGCACTCTTACAACAACAGTGAAACCCAATAACCCAATTTGAAAAATGGGTAAGAGGGGCTGGGGAGATAGCTCCATAGCACAAGTGCCTACTTGGCAAGCGCAAAGTCGTGAGTTTGAACCCCAGTCCTGAAAGAAAAAAAAAAAAAAGAGAGAGAGAGAGAGAGAGAGAGAGAAATGGATAAGAATTTAAGACACTTCTCCTAAGATACACAAATAACCAGTACACAGTGGGCTGGAGATGTAGCTCAGTAATAGAGTCTTGCCTAGAATTCAGGAGGTCAGAGATTCAATTCCCAGCAATACACACACACACACACACACACACACACACACACACACACACACATCAAGCACCATGGCAGCACATGCCTATAATCCTAGCATCCACGAGGCTTAGGAGCATCTCAAATTCAAGGCTAGCTTGGGAAACATGAGAAAATTCCCTGTGGGGGGGAAAAAAAAAAAAAACAGGGGCCGGTAAGATGGTTCAGCAATCTAAAGCACCTGTTTAGGAAAGCTTAGGCAACCGCAGAGAAGGCAGGTTCTATCCCTGGCACCACATGCTGTGCCAGCCCCACCCCTAGGGCAGGCTGAGACAGCCATAATGAAAATATAAATAAAATAAAATTGGGGGGGTCCGGCGGGATGGCTCAGTGGTCTAAAGCACCTGCTTAGGAAAGCTTGGGTGGCTCCAGGGACCACGGTTCGATCCCTGGCACCACATGCTGCGCCAGCCCTGCCCTTGGGGTGGGCTGAGCCGGCCATAAAAATGAGTGAATAAACAAACACAGGCTCTGAAAGAAGAAAAAAAAAAAATGTAAATAAATAAATAAATAAATAAAATAAAATTGGGTACTGAAGGAGTTCTCAATGAATTTTTTTAAAAAATCAAAGAAAAAGAAAGACAGACAAAAAGTGTTCAACATAGCTAATTATTAAAGAAACAAATGCAAATCAAAACAATTAGATTTTTATATAAAGCTATTATTTAAAAAACACAATGAGGACATTGAAATTCTTGTGCACTGCTGATGGAAATGTTTTTTTTATTATTATTTTTTTTCCTTGTTTCAGAACCCCTGTTTGTTTATTCACTCATTCTTATGGCCGGCTCAACCCACCCAGAGGGCAGGGCTGGCGCAGCATGTGGTGCCGGGGATCGAACCGCGGTCCCTGAAGCCGCCCAAGCTTTCCCAAGCAGGCGCTTTAGACCACTGAGCCATCCTGCCGGGCCCCTTGCTGATGGAAATGTAAAATGGTTGAACCACTATGCAAAACATTATCGCATTTCCTCAAAAAATTAAACAGAATTATCATGTCCAGCAAGTCTAGCTCTGGGTATATAGGCAAAAGAACTGAAACCAGAGACTCTAATAGGTGTTTTTAAACCCATGTTTATATCAACATTATTCACAATGGCTGAAATGTAGAAGCAACCCAAGTATCTAAAAACAGATGAATGAATTAAAAAAATATATAGCATGTGTATTTCCTTTCTATATAGTGAGATATTGTCCAGATTTAAGAAAGAAGAACGTTTAGATCGATACTATGTATGAACTGTGAAAACAGTATGTCAAATGAAACAAGAAAGCCATAAAAACAACAAATGTTATCTGATTCCAATTATCTGAGATACCTAGAGCAGTCAATCTCAGACGAACAGAAAATAGAATGTTGGCTGCCTGGGGCAAGCGGGTGAAGAAGGGAATTGAAAGTTCTTGTTTGGCCCGGCAGGATGGCTCAGTGGTCTAAAGTGCCTGTTTAGGAAAGCTTGGGTGGCTGCAAGGACCATGGTTTGATCCCCGGCACCACATGCTGTGCCAGCCCTGCCCTCAGGGCAGGCTGAGGTGGCCATAAAAAAAAATAAACAAACAAAAGTTCTGAAACAAACAAAAAAAAAAATTCTTAAAAAAAAAAAAGAAAGAAAGTTCTTGTTCAATGAATGCAAGTTTCAAGTTTCAGTTTGAAATGATAACTTTCTAGAGATAGTGATCGTAGCTATACAACAATGTGAATCGTGAAAACCACAAAACTGTACATTTAAAATACATATATAGATGTGTATTAGGGAAAGAAAACCTTTTCATTTCTTTTATTTTCCCTCTGTCTTCCATCTACCTCATACTACATCGTCATAGCCCTTAGATCAGCTGTCTTTTTGAGGTTTTTTTTGTTTCTTTGTCTGTTTTTGTTTTAAATTTCAGTTATGGGTGTTTTTGTTTTCGTTTTTAAAAGCAATCATACTGTGTATTCCAGGCTGGCCTTGAACTCACTGTGTAGCCCAAGCTGGCATGGAGCTCTCAGTAATCCTACTTCAGTCTCCCAAACACTGGGATTACAGGCACATTCCATTACACTCAGCTATTATAAAATATTGTTAGAATAAAGGAAGACTAGGGGCTGGGGAGATAGCTCCATGGCACAAGTGCCTGCCTGGCAAGTGCAAGGTCATGAGTTTGAACCCCAGTCCTACAAAAAAAAAAAAGGCTAAATATGTGGAGATATGCCAGGCACTCAGGCTAAAAGAATCATTAATATATAGGTGTCCAGTTTCCTCAGACTGATTTATAGATTTAATACAATCTCAATAAATATCCTGGGGCCTGGGAGATAGCTCAGGGTCACAAGTGCCTGCCTGGAAAGTGCAAGGTCCTGAGTTTGATCCCTGGTTCTGCTAAATAAATAAATAAATAAATAACCTGAACATGTCACATATGGTGTTACAAAATGAAAATAATAGGAAATATTCTTGGGTTAAAAATGTAAAACAATGAACTAGGTATGATGGTACAAGCCTATAATCCCAGAACTCAGGAGGCCTAAGGCAACAGGACTGCCTGTGAGTTTGTGAGTTTGAGGCCAGCCTGGGCTATATAGTAAGACTGTCTCAAAAAAAAAAAACTTGCTCTACCAGATAGCAAGATACATTTTAAAGCTACTGTAATTTAAAAGGTAAAGTCTTGCCCCAGGGAAAATACATGTCAAAGACTTGATTTATAATGCAGGAATTCAGAGCAGTGGTAAAAGGGCAGACTCCTCTAACCCCAGTACTAGGGAACGAGCCCAGGGCCTCCCTGCTAAGATAGACCCTAGGCCTATTTATTTGTTTATTTGTTTATTTATTTATTTATTTATTTATAGTTGAGAATGGATCTCACCAAATGTTTAGGCGATCCAGGTTAGGCTCAAATTTGAGATCCTCCTGCCTCAGCTATCAGCTTAGTGAGTACTGGAATTACAGGGATATGCCCTGAAGCCCAGCTAAAAAAAACAGACTTTTCATTAGGTAAAGCTGAACTCATTAGATAATCATGTGAAAAATGAAGTTAGATTCTTTCTTACCATATACAAAAAACAATTCAAAACCTAAAGATGATATACAAAACTGTGAAGCTTTTATAGGAGACTAGTAGAGAATTTTCTTCACATTAAAGTAGAAAAGGATATCTTAAGGTAAGGAAAGCCAGGCGTGGTGGCTCACTCCTGTAATCCTAGCACTTGGGAGGCTGAGGCAGGAGTATTGGTGCAAGTTCGAGACCAGCCTGGGCTACAAAAGTGAGCTCAAGGTCAGTCTCAACTGCATAGCAAGACCCTGTCTCAAAAAGACAAAAAAAAAAAGTAAGGAAAAAAAATATATATAGGAGATAAGAATGGCAAATTTGGGGCCCCGCAGGATGGCTCAGTGGTCTAAAGTGCCTGCAGGCAGCTGCAGGGACCGTGATTCAATCCCCGGCACCACATGCTGCGCCAGGCCTGCCCTCAGGGCAGGCTCAGCCAGCCATAAAAATAAGTAAACAAACAAACGAAGTTCTAAAACAAGAAAAAAAAAATAATTCTTAAAAAAAAGAAAAAAGAATGGCAAATTTGGTTACATTGCAATAAATTTTCATGGGCTGCAAAGATGGTACAAGTGCCTGCCTGCCAAGTGTAAGGTCCTGAGTTGGATCCCTGATACTGCAAAATAATAATAAATAAATACACATATAAATTTTTATTTCACAGAAAACACCATAAAAGCCTCTAGAGCTGGAAAAATAGTCTAGTGGCACTATGCATGAGGGCCCCTCTCCATCCACGTCCTCACACTCTCAACAGTGTTCGCAATACCCTACCTTCACAAACAAACCAACTAAACAAAAAGCTAACAAAGACATATCAGAGCTCAACCACATACCTTTGAAAACATGGACTTACTAGACATCCACAGTGTTCTGCACGCTACAGCAGCACATGTTCTTCTCAGCAGCATGCTAAGATAGACACACACAAGTCCACAACACCTGCTTAAATAAATACAAAAGAATTGAAATCATCTCACACTTACTCTCAGATCACTGCACACTGAAACTAAAAATCAGCTTGAAAAAAACTCAGAAATTTGACAAACACCTAAATTTAAAGCATACTCTCAAGCACTCCATCGGTCACAGAAGAAATCAAGAAAGAAATTAAACAAATCCTAGAATCAAACGATAACAGCTGCACAACATACCAGAACCTATGGAACACAGCAAAAGTAGTCCTTAGAGGGCATTTTAATGTATTGTTTATAATAAACAATACATTAGAAAAACAGAGCAAACAAATAAGTAATGTGATTTACTTTATGATCCTATAAAAATAAGAACAAGGGCTAAAGATATAGCTCAGTGGCACAAGTGCCTGCCTGGCAAGCATAAGGTCCTGAATTTGATTCCTGGTATAAAAAAAAAATTTTTTTTAAAGGGAGAAAGAAGCCGGGCGTGGTGGCGTACGCCTGTAATTCCAGCACTCGGGAGGCTGAGGCAGGAGGATTGGTGCGAGTTCGAGACCAGCCTGGACTACAAAAGTGAGCTCAAGGCCAGCCTCAACTGCATAGTGAGACCCTGTCTCAAAAAAAAAAAAAAAAAAAAAAAAAAAAAAGGGAGAAAGAGTTGTGTACAAAAATAGGAATAATACAAATCCAAGTCTAGTACAAAGAAGGAAATCATAAAGATTGAACAGAAGAGAAAAAAGAAAAAACAATTGAGCAGAAATTAACTTAAAGAAAAAAAGAATAGGGGCTAGGGAGATATCTCAGTAGAATAAGCTCTTGCCTGGCAAACACAAGGACCTGAGTTCAATCCCCAGTCCTGGAAAAAAAAAAAAAAAGCTGGATACAAAAAAAAAAAAAAAAGAAAAAAGAAAGAAAGAAAGAAAGAAAGAAATCTTAAAAAAGAGGTCTCTGGGCACGGTGGTGCATGCCTATAATCTTAGCACTTGAGAGGCTGAGGCAGGAAGATTGGTGTGAGTTTGAGATCAGCCTGGGCTACAAAACTGAGTTCAAGGTCAGCCTGAACTGCATAACAAGATCCTGTCTCAAAAAGACAAAAATAGATAGATAGATAGATAGATACAGGGGCCAGGGGCTGGAGAGACAGCTCCATGGCACAAGGGCCTGCTTGACAAGTGCAAGGTCATGAATTTGAACCCTGGGCCCAAAAACTGGGAAATAAATAATAAAAATTGAAAAGGGGGCCAGGGAAATAGCTCAGTAGAAGGACCTGAATTCAATGCCTGGTCCCAAAAGAAAGAAAGAAAGAAAGAAAGAAAGAAAGAAAGAAAGAAAGAAAGAAAGAAAGAAAGAAAGAACGGAAGGGAGAGATTTTTTTTTAAAAAAAAGAAAAGCTGGATATGGTGGCACATTTCTGTAATCCCAGCACTCAGAAAGCTGAGACAGGAAGATCACTGCAAGTTAGAGGCTATCCTGAGCTACAAATTGAGTTCAAGGCCTGCCTGAACTAGCAAAATCCTCAAAAAGACAGAGTTAAAAAAAAAAAAAAAATCAATGAATTGAAAAGCTGGTTCTAAATAAATAAAACATGCAATCCCTAAGTCAAATTTACCAAAAGAAAGAATGGAAAGATTCACATTAATATGATTAGAAATAAACATGTACAACACTGCCAAAATGTGGAAGTCATTAGAAACTACTATAAAAAATTGTAATGCAACAAATTGGAGACTCTTGAAGAAATGGGCGGATTCTTAGAGACATATAAATTACCAAAGCTGAACTGGTTGAGTCCAGCATGAACTCAACTCCCAGTACTGAAAAGAAAAGAAAAGAAAAGAATTACATAAGATGCCACTCATGTCCAAATATTCAAAATTAATAAAAATATCAAAGCCTAGCAATAGCAAATGTCGGTGGGCAACCTGTTTTTCTAGGAGCTCAAATCGACTCAACCATTTTGGAGAACAACTTCGAAAAGTCTAAGGAAGTTGAAGTGATTCAGCAATTTCATTCTTAGGTGTGTATCCTAGAGAAAACGTACATGTCGGTAGAAAGGGCCATAGACCTGATTATTAACTGCATGATTTGTAGACATGGAATATTGGAAGCAACTTAATGTCCACCAAGGGGGCTGGGGAGATAGCTCCGAGGCACAAGTGCCTGCTGGGCAAGTGCAAGGTCGTGAGTTTGAACCCTGGTCCCACAAAAAAAAAAAAAAAAAAATGTCCACCAAGAAGACAAAGGTAGATGTAATAGCACCAAAGAAAAATCTCAATAGCAAATGGGAAAAAAGCAAATAATTACAGTACTTCCAAAATATACAAAGTTCATGGCTTGCAAAATATACAAAGCAATAAATATTTAGTAAAAATATTCAGAGAAGCAGGGCATGGTGGCTCACACCTGTAATCCCAGCACTTGGGAGGCTGAGACAGGAGGATCAGTGTGAGTTCAAGACCAGCCTGGGCCTGGGCTACAAAAGTGAGCTCAAGGCCAGCCTGAACTGCATAGCAGGATTCTGTCTCAAAAAGACCAAAAAAAAAAAAAAAAAAAAAATCAGAGAATGACAAACACCAAGTTAAAAAATATGGTTTTTGTAGAGAGAAGACTGAAATGTAGGTAGAAGAGGGAATATAAGAGGCCATGTGCTTTTGTGACACACGCCTATAATCCTTGCACTCGGGAGGCTGAGACAAGAAGATCACTGCAAGTTTGAGGCCAGCCTGAGCTACAACGTGGTTCACAGCCAGTCTGAACTGCACAGGGAAGCCCTATCTCAAAAAGGCAGGCAGGCAGGCAGGCAGGCAGGCAGCCTTTTTTCTATGTCCTGAGATGTTGGTGGATTATAAATTGAAGACACAGCAGGGGAAAAATCAGAAAATCAAGTGTTCGTGGGTGATATAACCTCTGTTCTTTATTCTATATTAGAGAAAAATGAGGATAGGCTAGGTGCGTAATCAAGGTCCCAAGGCAGGAACTTAAGTACATTTCTTCTCTCTTGTTCTTCAGTAGTCTTTGGCCTCAATTGTCCCCCAAGTTAAGTGCCTCAAGTGATAGTCTTTGCTCTGGACTTGACTCCGCAGCTTTGAGTGTAGATTTCTTTTAACAATTGCTGCATGACTTATCTCTGGTACAGCAAAGCAAGGATAATAGATGGCTAAAATATTCTTCCATGCCACAAAACTGCAGTAGAGATACAGCAATCTCCATTTTTCAGTACTAGTTGTTCAAAGTAACCAGAGACTGCAAGTGGAGCCCAGGGCTCCTTCCTGTCAGAAGTGATTCGCTGGCTGGTTTACATCCATGTATTTATTATGTAGCACTTCACATCTTGTGTTTCTAATTTATACAATTATCCTTATAGATAAATGCTGCTATCCCCACTTTATAGATGAAAAATTCAGTCTTTCATGAGTAACCCTTTTCTTAAAGGAAAAAAAAAAAAAAATGGCTTTTAGCCATGGGCCTATTCAAATCCAAAAGTCTAAATATCATTCAAGGGGCCCGGCGGGATGGCTCAGTGGTCTAAAGCGCCTGCTTGGGAAAGCTTGGGCAGCTTCAGGGACCTCGGTTCGATCCCCGGCACCACATGCTGTGCCAGCCCTGCCCTTGGGACGGGCTGAGCCGGCCATAAAAAGAGTGAATAAACAAACAAAGGTTCTGAAACAAGAAATAAATAAATAAATAAATAAACTAAATATCATTCAAAATACAAAACTATTCCTACTGTTTTTTTATCTTGCAGAGTCCATGAAATACATCAGAGGGAAAGTTTTTAAAAAATAAAACTTTATGCTCACTAGGAAATATAGTTACTCTTCGCCTGACCAGAACTTCCCCCGCTAGTCCCTATCACCCATGCATAGTTTGCTGTCCGTCCTCAGGTGGAAGGTTTTCTTAGTTCTTTATCAGCCCTGGGCAATGTTCTGCGGCAAGAGCTTGTGTTTGTACTGCTCCACAGGCTAGCACCCAGGTAGCTAACAGGACCTGACTTGCATTTATTTAATTTCAATTGATTCAAATAATAGATGCCCTTTTACAACTGTCTAGGAAGGATAGTAGACGGAAACAACTCAACACAACATGTAAAATGAAGTCCAGGGATGTTGCAATAACTGTGAAGTGTTACTGAATCCCTGTTTCAACTCTTGGCCAATGGTTTACCCACATACTTACTCCTCTGCCGTCTCTATCACTATTATCTTCTCAATTTTATATACAATTTTTTGGTATAACCCGATCAGAAATGTTAAGGAAGTTACCCAAAGTGGCATAGCTGTAAATAACTCTAGATGCTACATTTTTAAGTTTTAAGGTTAGAAAGCTTAGAGCTTGTTCAGAGAGAGAGGGCTATGCGATACGGAAAATGCTACTGTTCCCGTATAGCGCCGTGGTAGATTTGCTAAGCACTGGGGATTCACGAGCACTAGCAAGGATCTTAAAGTCAAATTAATTTCCCCTTACCTTAAAGGTGTCATTATTTTCTCCCTTGCCTACTTTTAGTTAATACCCCATATAGACTTATCTATCTCAAAGATGACTGGATT
This sequence comes from Myocastor coypus, assembly GCA_004027025.1. NCBI lineage: Eukaryota > Metazoa > Chordata > Mammalia > Rodentia > Myocastoridae > Myocastor > Myocastor coypus. The sequence continues at coordinate 18,708 of PVJA010038274.1, forward strand.
TTAATGTAATGTAACATAAATGATGACACCGCGCTATATTCCACATAGGAGCCTAGTCTTAGATTACTGTTTTGAAAGTCAGCAGCTACCTTTATCTTCTGCTTGAGAGTGTGGAATCTGGAAGTCCTGAGAGGCACTGTATCAGGAGATTAACCTAACCCCGGATAAGGATTTGCATAGAGCAAGGTTCAAACTGAGAGTTTCTGGAATCCAGCCCAAAAGCAAAATGCAGGGCCACCTTTCACTCTTGAGAATTTCATCAAGGTGACAACAGTGCTGCTGTCTGTGCTCAGCTCTTTCCTCTGGACAGGGACTCACATAATTGCACAGGTCCTAAGCTCATGAGCTCAGATACTATTTTGCTTAAAGCACATTTAATTGTGTTTTGGTTTATGATCAAAATATGCTTCTAGTAGAGCATATTTGCTCATGTGGTAGAGAAGTCTAAAGCACTTAGCTTTCAAGCTTTGCCTTTTCTTTGGAAATAACCTGGATGGTGGCTGCTCTTCCAGCAGGAGGTGGCCTGGCGGCATGGTTTTATGGGAGGGAAACAGGTGACTGGACTGAGGAAATGTTTCCTCCAGACTGAGCTCAGCAGATTTCTCTCTCTGGGATTTGAACCAGGGAAACAGGAGCAAACCACAAACTAAATTTAAAGCACTAAAGGTGCGTCCTTTCGGGGATCTGAAGACAGCAGTCAGGGGTCCAGTGCAAGCTTGGTGAATAACCAAGTCATAGGAAAGCAGAACCTCAAATCTTCACATCTGGTTAGTTTTTTGTGGGTTGCATAGCACTGGTTGGGATGCAGACAGAGAGAGCAGTTAGCAGAAGGGAACGGAAAAGCAGAAGGAAGAGAGTGGGGTGCAGGGAGAGAGGAGGAGGGAATGAGAATGAATGAGCCTTGTCTGCTGGTCTTTTCATGAATGTCAAGTTGTGTCAAGATTTTACTTTCCTAAGTCCTTTCAGGAATAGAATCTGCTTTCAAGACAGAAAGAGTGGTAGAAAACTGATCCTGGAAACTTAACACTTTTTATGAGCTTTTAGTCCTGTATGTCTTGTTTTCTTCAAATTAATCCACCATTCCTCCTGCTGGTTTGATGGAACTGCATTCCTTCCAATCAAAACGCCCCTAGTGTTGAATGCTAATTTTATTTCAGTTCAGGGGAATCCAAAATCACGGGGGCATTCACCCTACCTTTCTTGAGTCTTGCTGCT
>PVJA010038275.1:0-19867 GCA_004027025.1 Myocastor coypus
GTGCGATTTGGGTCTGGGCTGGAACAGGAAGTTAGTCGCGGGAACGCAGAGGCGGAGCAGAGGGGCGCAGGGAGCTTACCCGCGGCGGGCGCGCAGGCTCAGCTCCCAGCGGTGCGATTTCCAGCCTGTGCTGATTAAGAAACTATATAACACATAGAGTATATATGTACTAGTTACTATTCTGTTGTTGCTGGGACAAATACCTGACATGCAAGATTAGGGAAGGAAAAGTTTATTTAGCTCACAGTTGCTGGAAGTTTCAAGACACTTCCCCCGCTCTATAGGGTCTGCAGGAGAGGCTGCAGGATGATCTTCTCCATACCTTTAAGGGAGGCCACGAGGCTGGGGAAGGGCAGGGGAGGGGTAGGCTGTCAGCTGAAATGTTCACCTCTCTCGCCCGGCCCCTCAAGCTCCACCCTGGTCCTCTGGCCCCGCCCCTCAAGCCCACACTTGACAGCCCCATGATTTACATGAAGCTTTGAAGAGACAACTAGATACGAACCGTAACAGTATATTACTGTTATAGCAGTAACAAAGACTAATTAAAATTCTGCCATTTTGGAAGCCAGAATGGGCCCTAACCCAGAGAAAGCCCAATTCATGTTTCTGTGTAAATCAATAAAAGATACTCATCCATTACAACACTATAATTTCTATCTGTGGAAAATTGTCATAATATTTTGATCTTTTAAAAAAACAAGATACTTTACTGCCACCTTCTGGAAATTTTTTTTAGTGTTGTCATGAGTACTAAATCCTCAGTGTCTGTAAGTTTAGACCTCCATAGATGTGTCCTCCTGTACAGAATACATCCTAGATGACCATACATGAAGGAACCTCTCATGTACATACAGTCCATGGAAATCAATGTGCTTGAATATAACAATGTATAGACACTAGCTCTTTGTTAGAAAGTTGTTTTTTATAGCCATTCATAAATACTGTAACATCTTTCCAAGTGATTTCTGTATTTGTACACAGAAGATGGCATTTATGAATGTTATCTTTGTCTACATTTAAGATTCTGGACACTCTTTTTCTTAAAAAATGTATTTAATACAGGGTCTCAATACACAAAGTGGACTTGTAGTGATCTACCTATTTTCAGTCTCTCAAGTACTGGCATTACAGATTCATGCCACCACACCCAGTCTCATTTACCATCCCAGCATGCCCCTGTTGGTGTGGGGAGAGAGCCAGCAGAGCATGCCAGAGATAGAACCCCAGTCCCCTGAATCTGCCTAAGCAGGTGCTTTAATCTGCTGGGCTATGTGGCTGGCCCTTACATTAAAGATTCTGGGAGTTACAGGAAAATGAGAAAGAGAATAGGTGATAGTGATCTTAAAACTGAAATCTACCCAAACCAGAAGCTAAGAAGCTAAGTCAAAAAGCACAACAATTTAGATCAATTCCTGGGGCGATCTCTGATTACATGTGTGTGTGTGTGTGTGTGTGTGTGTGTGTGTGTGTGTGTGCAGGTACACAGGTACACATTCTGGGGATTAAACCAAGAATTTTTTTTAATTTTTTATTTTAGGGAAGAGTCTACAGGGTGTTCAGGGTCTCATTGCTAGATTGGACTCATAGTGGTCTGCCTGTTTATAGCCTCCCAAGAGCTGGGATTACAGGCCTGCACCACCACGCCCAGTCTCAATTGCCACCTCAGTGCACCCTGGGGGCAGGGCCTAGCATGGCAGGCCCGGGAATAGAGTCCCTGGCCCCTGCACATTTGACAGGCCCTGAACCAAACAGTTTACACATCATATATCCATGTTTTACCAGTGAGCTACATCCCTAGCCTTCTTTAACTTTCTTTAATATTATTTCAGAGAGAGAACTTAAGATGCCTCTTTCACCTCTTTCCAAGTTGTTACTAGGTAAGATTTCACTCACAATGAAATACAAAAAGGTTGTCTTTGCCGTTTCTCAGTACAAATGTATTCCTTGGTTTAAAAAATAGGGACTATTTTGTAAGTGGTGACACATACCTGTAATCCCAGCTCTTGGGAGGCTGTAAACAGGGGGATCCCTATGAGTCCAATCTAATAATGAGACCCTGAACACCTTATAGACCTGCCCCTAAAAAATGAAAAAAAAAAAAAGAATGAAAGATAGACTCCAAAACAGAAACTTCGGAGAGCAGCCAGATAGGGCAGCAGATTGAAGCACCTATTTAGATAGATGCAGGGACTGGGTTCAATCTCCGGCTTGCCATGCCAGCCATGCCCCTGGGGTGTGCTGAGTCGGCAATAGAAACAGGGCATGGTGGCGCATGTCTGTAATCCCAACACTTGGGAAGCTGAAAACGCAAGAATCAATATGAGTCCAATCCATGTAGCGAGACCCTGTAGACCCTGTATTAAATACATTTTTTAAAAAAGAAAATTCATAAGAACTGAAAAAGTGAGTGGTTTATTGTAAATAAATTGTGTAAAAGGTATTGTCAATACATTTTTCAAAAGAAAAAAAGAATGATGATTCTTAAAGTAGACTATCTCAAAAAGATAAAAGGTACTGATTGTAATGGTGTAAATACACCATTCAAAACCACATGCTGGGAACTTAATACCCAGTGCAGCAGTGTTAAAAGGTAGAACTTTTAAGAGTTGACTAAGTCATAGAGTAGAGTACTCATGGAATGGATGACAGTATTGTGGGAGTGAAGTAGTTATGCCAGAAGCACATTCTTGAAAAAAGAATGAACTCAGGCTCCTTTACTGTCTCTGTCACCCTCTCTTTCCTCCTGCCTGTGGAGTGGGATGACATAGCAAGAAGGTCCTCACTAGATACAGCCCAGTCAGTCCTGGAATTCCCAGCCTCCAGAACTGTGATTCAGGTTCTCCGTTATAGCAATACAAAACAGGCTAAGACACCTGCCATATTCCCAAATCTCTCTCACTTCCTCTGTGATTTAGAAGATTTCAAAGAAGTAACATCTAGTTCTTCATGAGGGTTTTCTTTTTTTTTTTTTTTTTTAAGAGAATAGAAAAATAGTAAAATGTAACACTGGAAAAGATAGAGAATTTCACTAAACAAAATTATAGGAATTCAATAATGATTGTTATATTGCATATTTTTGTTATCAAATTAGTTGTTCAAATTACCAAATAAATATATAGTCAGATTTTTTTCTTATGCTTGGGAAATTTTCTGCTAATGCTTCTACAAATAGACTTTTTATATCATTTGTGTTGACTACTGCTATTTTGTTGATACCTGTCAGTTTTATATTGTTTTTCTTTGCATTATCTTTCAGCTATTGAATTATTATTTCCTAATTCCTTATAACTTTTAAGAAATTTTTCCTCATGCTATTACTAGCTGTAGTGCTATTTTCAAGGTCTGAAAGTCTACCTTCAGTTTTGTTCTGTTGGTTTTTCCAGATTTTGATGGAATTCTTAATTTCCAGATATCTGTTTGAATGTGTTTCATGCATTCTAATTCTTTCCTGTATTGTTCATTCAATATCTCCATCATTTTTCTATGCTCCTCTATTTTTTCTCTATGTCTTCTTTAGATACACTGAGTAATTCTTTCATAATTGTTGTCATTTCTCTTCTTACCTGAGAGATTATTTGTTATCTGATTTCTTCTATAGCCTGATGGATTCGTTTCTTTACTTAAGTTGCTATTATTTCATATATTTCAGGTGTGAAACTTTTAAGTTCTATGCCTTTGTCTCCTTATTCTGAGTGGGCTGGAGGTCTGAGATTGTCTCTTGCTCCTTTGTTTTGACATTTTCAAAATTTCCAAAGTCCACCAGAGCTCAGCTCAGCTCCAGGGCTCCAGAAGCTGCCCAGGGTTTAGCATGGCTTCCAAAATGGTGTGTGTGTGTGCGTGTGTGCGTGTGTGCGTGTGTGTGTGTGTGTGTGTGTGTGTGTGTGTGTTGGAGGGAAATGCTCAGCAAGACTCACACAGTGGTGGGTGTCAGGATATGGCTCACCAAGCCTCTAAAATCTCTCGGGCTCAATCTGACTCCTGTGATGGTGGGAGGAGCAGGGTAAGGCTCAGTATTGTGAGTTTCTATACAGCTTTTAGTCCTCACATGCAGGAGCATTTCTGATTGGTTTTCAGGGACCTGGAACTCCAGCTGGAGCTTATGCAGTGGTTCATTATCTTCTCTCACCGGTTGTAACTTTTGGCCCCAAATAAGGCATCACCTCAGCCAGCTTCCAGAGGTTTTCATCTTAGTAGGCAGCTGTTCGCCAGATCCAGCTGTTTTCCTCCTCCTAGTGGAGCCACTTGGACATGTGTATGAACTCTGCCAGGCTGGCACACACCTGACCTTCATGAGGATTTTCTCAAGAGCCTATATTGTTGTATCATAGGTCTTTAGAAGAGATTACCTTGTGCATCTTTAAAAAAAAAATACTATCAGATCACTATTGATTCTTCAGACTGTGATTTGAGGCTACAAGATAGTTGATCCAAAATTGTTCATCAGTAGAATACTTAGGTGACTGAGTATTCTCTCACTATCCAGTAGAACCTCTGTGCTGACAAAAATGTTTCATGTCACACTCTCAAATACAGCAGCTGCTGGCCCCACATGGCTGTTGAGTAGTACTATACCCATCTGTGACTAGCAGCTACCATGTTGGGGAGCACAGCTTGTACATGGTATTCCATTTGTCAGTACCTTCTTTCTGATAAACTCATGTGTGAGACCCCTCCAAAAAATGAATGGATTGTGTTACTGTTAGACTTTGTGCATAACTGACGAATGCCAAAAGTGTTATGCACTTAATTTCCCTGGCTTTGGGGTTTTGCCTTTTACCTTGTTTTTGCAGTACTGGGGATGGAATTCAGGACCTTGTACATGTTAGGAAAGCACTGTACCAGTGAGCTACATCCCTCTATCCCAGTTCCACTGCTCCATATCATTAGATATCTTCATACAGTATTCCTTTAGCTGTTTGAATATTCTCAGGTTTTGGTGATTTTGGATACTGCATAAGAGGGAATTTGCTTTGGGTTGGAAAGGATGAACTGGCTTATTTCCAAGCCACATTCCAGGCTTCAGGATACCACTTTCAAGTTGCAAAGCTAAATTCACATGTGTTATTATGAAAGTGATTTAATTACTAACTCAAGAAAGCAGAAAAAAATGTGTACATGTTATACTAGAGAACAAGGATTTTTGTAAGCAAGTACTTCTAAAAGAAGGAAACCCAAAGCAATGGAAAGTTACTCTGTACAACTCCTGCACAGACTACCCTTTCAGAAATGAGCTCTGTGACCACATGGGGCCTCAGCTGCAACAAGGGTGCAGTGTGCTGGCTCATGAAAGGACAGATGTGTGCCTGTGAGAGAAACCCTCATGTGTCCTCACTGGGAGCCAGATGGCACCAAATGGCACCAGTTAGGGGAAACCACAGGCCAGCTTCTATTGCTTAACATCTGTAAAAGTGGCCTGAACATTTAGTAGAATAGGTTCCACCTTTTCCCTCTATGACCTGCTCCCCTATTTTATTCAGTATCTCACAGTGGAGGACACTAATATGTTTCTCCCAGAATCCTTTCAGAGTCAAGGACATCTCTTCAGTGACATTAACACATCTGGTGAAGAGTGCCTCTGTGTACAGCTTCTTGAAGTTGCAGATCACTTGCTGGTCCATGGACTACAGAAGAGGTGTTATGTTGGGGGAAGAACTTGACCTTTATGAAGGCACACTCATTATCCATATTGTTCACCAAGGCCAGAAGCCATGCCAATGTGCTATCTTCCAGAAGGCACATTTCAAGCAGTTGGTTGTCTGAAAAGTATTTTTTAATTATCAGTGGATGTGAAGACTTCATTAAGCTGTTCTGTGAACAATTGCTTATGACCCAAAATTTTGCATTAACCCTCTGTAGCAGAAGCAGCCTGCATTGTTCACATTCTGATCTTTGAATGCACAAGGAGCTTGGGAATGGTACACTAATAGTTCTTAGTCTCCAGGCCTGTGCTTGCATTCCCACATAGGAAAAGGGTCCATTTGCCCTTCATGGGCTTGTGCCCTGGCAGTGCCTTTTCTTCCTGTGTGTTATGAATTCTGTTCAGCATCTTCTTCCAGAACAGAAGAAGTTGTTTAACACTTTTTGAACAATGTATCCTTCTGCCTTCATGAATTCCAAAAATTCTTTCTTATAGGCTTCTGCAGGTGCCTTGTCAGAACTGGAAGTCTCACCATGTCTAATAACACTGTGAAAGCCACTTCTCTCATGAAATTTATCAAACTGTCTTCTGCTGGCTTTACATTCATCACTTGTTGCACTCTTTCTTTGACTAGCTCTGCCTATGACCTGCAGATTTCCTTACCAGGCATTCCATGATCCTGGTATCTCCAACTTATAGGAGTCACCATGGTACCTTTGGCCTCATCCCCAAAATTTCACACACTTCCCTCTGGAAGGATTCTTTCCTAGCCTCACAGACCTTTCTTTGAAATGTGAGTGAAAGCTTTCTTGACCTGACAACTCTAGGATCACAGTGTGCAACTGTGACTGCGTAGAAGATGAAGGAAATTACTCAAAGACAAGATTTAGTTCAATCACCAACAACACAGAGGGGCTGCCTGTTGGGCATTAGAGAACCTTAGGGGAAGAGCCCTGAGATAAGACCCCTGTGATTATTTATTTGTGACTCAGTGACATGAGAACAAAGACACAAGGAGAGAAAAGCATTTTTTGACATAATATGTAGGAGTTTTGAGGACAAGGCTGACATGGGAAATTATGGGCAAAGGAAATGCATTAACCAAATCAAACATCTTTTTTTAAGAATTTTTATTTTATTTATTTATTTTTCTTATTTCAGAACCTTTGTTTGTTTATTCACTCATTTTTATGGCTGGCTCAGCCCGCCTCGAGGGCAGGGCTGGCGTAGCATGTGGTGTCAGGGATCGAACTGTAGTCCCTGAAGCTGCCCAAGCTTTCCCAAGCAGGCACTTTAGACCACTGAACCATCCCGCCAGGCCCCTAAATCAAACATCTTTGACAGTGATTTGCTTATGCTTCTACTGGCTGTTGTCCTATTGATTCTACTCCAAACTCAAACCATACATTTTAGGAGCATGGGTATTCTTATTCCCCAAAGTCCCTTCCTTAGAACACTCAGGTTCAATCCCTTCTTTGGCCAACATCTCCTTACAACTGCCCTTTTTCTGTTTTGTAATTTAGATTGAGGAGAGGGAGGAGAGTACAGATTAGGGACATTGGGCTTGATGCAGGTAGCTCATTACAGTTTCCACAGAAATTATCCATTGGAACAGCACACAGAGTTCTCTTAGGAGTGCAAGAAACAGCAGAGAAAGGTTGACTATGTCAGTACCTATAAGCTGCCCCTTCCAGCTTCTTTCCATATATTAGCTCCGTTTATTTCAAGTCCCTTATTATATAGTATCTAGCATATAGTATATAGTATATATTAGATTTCATATCTGCCATTTTAACTCCTATCATCTTTATGTCTTTCTTTGCAACTATCCAACCCATTTCTCACCCTAGGTAAATTCTACCTCTTCCTTTTCTCTGTCTGTACCTCATGAAGGTCCAGTGGAGAAAAAGAAGCCACAAGTGTACCCAGAAACTGAGCAGATGAGCATTACTGTAAGTTTATAGAAGTCAGTGTCAACTAAGTATGTAAACATGCTCAGAAACATTTCTACATTCCTCTAGTTAGTGTCCCCTTTTGTTTGCTTGTTCTAGACATTTTCCATTTTTCTCAAACCTGAGATCTCCATTCCCCTCACTCTCACACTCCCCTCTAGAATCAGCCCCTCGCTGCCAAATTTCCATTAGCATTAAAACATGTGCTAATACCTTCCATCTAAAAAACAAAACAAAACAAAACAAAACAAAAAAAAGAAAAAAAAATTTAGGGCTCACTCACCCCTTCTAGCGAGTCTTTTTGAGTTTCAGTACTTAGTCAATTCTTCATCATTGCTAAGACTTGGATATGTTTTATCCTCCAAGGTTCATGTGTTAGAGGTTGGTCTCTAGGAAGCAGTGTTGAAAAGTGGTGTGGAACTTTTAAAAGATATGCTGACGGGAGGCCCTTAGATCTCTGGCTATGTACCCTCAGAAAGGATTAAGATGCTTCTCTCAGAACCCTGGCTGGCTCTCATAAGAATATTGCTATAAAAACAGCCTGGCCCCTACCAATCTCTCTGACTTCCTGTATCATAATATAATCTTATGATCCCACTCATACTTCTATCATTTGTCACAGGCCCCTCTAGAGTATATGCCATACACTTTAGAGTGCTCAGTCTCCAAACTTATAACCAAACTAAAATCTCTTTCCTACATAGTTACCTTACCTCAACTGTTCCAATGTAGTAGGATAAAATGCACTAATAAAATTTCCAACTATTAGTCAACCCACTGCAATCAGGCTTCTATACTGTTTCATTGAAAAAGCACCTGCTAACTCCATAGTGATCTTCATACTGCTACACACAGTTCAGCTTACTTGACCTGTTAAAAGCATTCACCATGGTGGCATACTCCACGTACAATTTGGCACATTCGTTTCCCTTACTTCCATTGTTTTTAATTTCCTGATTTTGCTCCAATATCTCTGACCACTACAGAGAGTCACTGAGGTCACTGAGTCCCTTCTATAAAAATCTTTAAATATTATGTGTCCAAGCTGCAGAGCAAGGCCCCCTTGTTGCCTTGCTATATATTTATCTTTCCAAGAAATCTCACTCACCACAGGCTTCACATTCATTTTAGGAGCCAGTGAATCCTGAAGGTCTATCTCCATATGAAATCTCATCTCTGAATTTTAGGCCTTTGTATACAGTTCCCTGGTCAACATCTTTATTTGAATACTTTGCAGGCATTTGAAATTGAATATGTTGAAAGTTAAATTTATTTTGGCTTCCAAATCTGCTTCTCCCTAGTGTGTTCCATATTAATAAATGGCACTAGCTTTATGCTGCACAACTCAAGTCTAAGTTGAGATGCATGTCCCACATTAACTTGCTGTAGCTTGTGGCTTGCTTCCCATTTACCTTCCTATCTACCTAACTCTATATGTACTTAATGACAAGCCCTAGAAAGTCACAGGACAAATAGTTATTGAAGGCCATCTACTTTCAGGAACTTTTCTAAATACTAGAAATACTATTTGAAATGTTTAAAAATCCCTGTTTTCTATGGAACTTTTATATTAATAATACAATAATGATACCCTAGCATTCTGCTGGTAATAATAGGCACATGTTCAATAAATGTCAGTGGCACTACAGTTCAATACATAGAAGGAAAAGGGGATGATCACTCTCTGGGTAAGTATTTCAATATGTTTGAAGAGCGACTGGGCCAGGCATGATGGCTTGTGTCTGCAATCCTAGTACTCTGTGAACCCAGGCACAGGCAGGAGGATCACAAATTCAAACCCAGCATGGCAATTTAGCAAGATCTTCTCAAAATAAAAAAGAGCTGGGGAATTAGCTCAGTGTGATGACCCTGAGTTCAATCCCCAGCATAAATAAGTAAAAATAAGTAACATATCAAGTTGAAATAATTTGACTTTGTTTCCAATTTTTAAAATTGAGAGTTCTGGACATTTATAGCCTGGGAAGCTTAAAATGAATGAAAGGCCTCTACATACCAAACCGCAGTAACTTGAAACAAGGACTCTATAGTGTTCACTAACTTAATACTTATCGAACATCTATTCTGAGCTAGGCAGAGTAGCTTGATAGTATCAAGAACTATATAATATCTTATACTAACTAACACAGTTATGTGAATACTGGCAGAAAACACTCATGTCAGAGACAAAGAACTTTATTCTGCACAGCACAGCAAGCAGCTGAGCTTCATATTGGTTAGTTCATGTTGCCTGCTATGTGCCATTGGACGAGTCCAGATGGGTGCTGCTTGTGCAATGGGTGTCACCAGCACAGATACCCAAGTTTAGGAAAATCAATCATTATATCCAAATTCTTTATTTATTTAGGTATTGGGGATTGAATGCAGATCTTTCACACTGAGCTACATCCTCAGCTCCCCCTGGCCCATTTAAAATTTTGAGACAGTCTCACTAAGTCACTAAGCTGCCCAAGCTGGGCTTGAACTTGTGGCCCTTCTATTTCAGCTTCCTATAGTACTGGTATTACATACATATGCCAGGAAGTCTGGATGAAACTTCAGTGTTTTATAATACACCAGGGCCAACTAGGCTAGGTTTGCCAGGATGGGGTAAGACACTGTCTTTATTCTACAGACAGAAACAAACCTGCCTTTGGGTGGAATAAAAGCACTTATTTCAGGGTTCTGAAGTTCTCATTATATAAACATCCTTGGAAAGAGTTATTTTAGCTTTTTCCACAGGAACAACTAATGGGATGAATATTTATGTAGAAAGAAATTTAAGGAATTGGATTATTCTATTTAAGGTTGTTTACTTTAAGTTCTGCAGAGCAGGCAAGTAGCCTGGGGTCCCAGGGAAGAGCTGATGATTCAGTGTCAAGTGTCAGGGCAATTTGGGGCAGAATTTCCTCTTCTTGCATTAGCAGTTAATCACATGTAAAAAATCTTCACAGAAAAACGTTTGAACTGATGGCTGGCCAAAAACTGGATGCCAAATAGTAGCCCTGTTGGTACATAAAATCCACCAGTATAATAGTCCAGAACAAAAGCAGTCTGTGCCTGAGCTCACAAGATGTGTAAAATCTTGAGACTACACAGCACCTCAGAACACACACATTACTGTTTAAGACTCATTAATCATTAATATCTTTGGAGTTCTCTGGTCTACCCAATTTACTTTTAAAACACAAAACTTAACGAGAAATTAAATAATCATGACTTTACTTCTTCGTCCACATTGTATTTACTAAGCTTTGCAATGACCATGGTTCTAAGCGCTTGTAATACAATGGCTCTGTCCTGTCTCCTGAGGCCCTCAGCCTTCTGGAGAAAACAGGTTCAAGAGCACAATACAAGTGCGCACCGGACGTAGAGGACACAGCACGTGCGGGCAGGTGAGACCACCCAATAGACGTCACCTCAGAACAACTTTATACGGTGACCGGGACCGGTGAATACATGTCCCCAGGTTCCACAGGTCCGTGCATTAGTTCCGGGAGAGATCCTATTTCACAGTAACTCCGACACCACCCTTCGGTCTGCCGCTCTCCAGGACTCCCCAGACTAGCCAGCTCTCCCGACCCTCCCCACCCTGCTGCCCGCCCGGCGCCCGCGCTTCCGGCCCGCGCGCCCGGCGCAGAGGACTCTGGGAGCGGTTTCCTTGGATTCCGCTTGGCCACGGCTCCGCAGGGCTTGGGGACGCTCTCTAAATCCGCGTTAACGCCGGAGTCTCCTCTGGGATCGACTCGCGGTCACCCGCTCCCCTCAGCTCGAGGTAGGAGAAGGGCTGGGGCCAGGTCCAAGCGCCTCGAGGCACCTTGCGGCGTGTCCCCGCCCGCCATGGGCCTCTTCGGGCGATCGTCCGGGTGGGAGGCCGCGCTAGGATACCCTACGCCCTCGTCCCTCTCGCACCTGCGGCTGCGGGCGGCCAGGTGATGTCCACGTCTGTTTGGGAGTGCGTGCATTGTCTGGCACGCCTTGGGTCCTTGGCCAGCTCGCAATGAAGGGATGGCCAAAGATGTCCCGCTTAGGATGGCTGCGCCAGTTCTAGAAGCAACTGCAGATCCCTTGAGACCTTTGGGCTAGCTGCTGAATTTCACAGCAGATTAAGCGACTGTTTCTCTTAAATTCTTACATAAGAGCAAGCATTTGAAATTGTCTAACACAGTGAAAGTATGCAAAAGAATGCATAAAGCACATTGTTAGTCATACATGCAAAGGCCAAAACATTCCGAAGACACCAAGTAATCGTTTCTCATTCCAGGAAGTTCAGTACAGGACACACACAACTCCCCCGACACAGATACCAAAATTTGTAGATGCTGAAGTCTACTATAAAGCGATACCGTATTTGCATATGACCTATGCAAACTCCTAAGTACTTTAAACCATCTCTAGATTATTTCTAGTAATCAATATAAAGGCTCATTAAACAGTTGCCACACAGACTAGATTTGGGAATAATAACAAGAAGTAGTCTGTATATTTAGTGTGATGTTAAGTTTTCCTGGAAGATTTTCAGTTTGCCATTAATTGAATGCTAGGAAAGGGAGGACTAATTCTGTTAGTTTCACAAGATTCTAAGCTAGAATAGCACTTTCTTTTACCTGACTGATTCTCTGGTTGTGAGCTTTTAGGTATGTTAGATATAGATTCTCCATCTTAGAAGATGTACTAAAAGGATAGCTTTCGGGACCAGCAGGATGGCTTAGTGGTCTAAAGCCCCTGCTTAGGAAAGCTTGAGCGGCTGCAGGGACCGCGGTTCGATCCCCGGCACTACATGCTGTGCCAGCGCTGCCCTCAGGGCAGGCTGAGCCGGCCATAAAAATAAATAAACAAACAACAGTTCTCAAACAAGAAAAAAAAATAATTTTTAAAAATAAATAAAAGGATAGCTTTCACACTTAATAATTTTATCAATTATGTGTTTAATTTACATTGGTGCGACATTATCCCCAAATTATTTGAGCATTAGAAAGTTATTACATATATGATTTTGAAATTGCTTGGAGGACCTAGAAATTATGAGTTGTATTTGCTTTACCATTAATAATTGTTAGCCAATGGTAATTTCCTTCACCTTTATGAACTTGCTTTTCTCATCTTTAAAATTAATGTAGTCTATTAAATGTCTGTTCAGTTAATGTCTCTTCCACATGTAGTTTTTAAAAATCTGGTTACAACCTAGCAGAAACGATCTTGTTTTAAAAATTGCTTGTTTTGAGGGCCAGCCATATTGCTCAATGGACTAAAGCATTTAGCCTGACACAGGAACCTCAGTTCAATCCCCGCATGCTGTGCTGGCCCTGCTCCCCTGGGGTGTACTGAGATTGGGACTGAGACTGGGCATGGTGACACATGCTTGTAATCCCAGTGTTTAGGAGGCTGAAAATAGGAAGATCACTAAAAGTCTGATCTGTGTAGTGAGACTCTGTACTGAATACATTTTTTAAAAAAAGTTAAAGGAGTAAAGGTCTATCTGGCTCAGTTTATAAAGGTTACAGACCATGATCACCTAGCTCCAAGGTAGGGTGACTTGGCAGAGACCAGTCATAGTGGGCAAAAAGTACCAAAGCAACAAGTGGGAGAACAAGCCTCTCTGTGCCCCTTTTATCTTATCCAGACTGCTGGGATTAGAGCGGTGCCAATCCAATCAGTGGAGTGGTCCAGCAGTCACTCACCCTTAATCCCATCACCTTTAATCCAACATTGCACACTCTAGAGACAGCCACCTCAGGAAAAACTGTGGCCATAAGAGGCTTTGGGGGGACATCTAGACAAAAACCTAACATACTTTGAGGCTATTCATTAGTAAAATAAAGGCTACTTAAACATAAGTGGAGTGATGCTGCAGCAGTTGACCTCAGAAGCAAGATGGCCACTCACAGGGTGTGGACACACTGAACAGAGGGATGGTTCATATCCTCTGTGGAATACAACAGAACTGTGTTATATTTTATTAAGCTACTCAGAATGGATGTAATTTAAAATTTAGGAATTATTTTGGACTGTAGTTAACCACAGGTAACTGAAACCACAGACTGTGAAATCATGGATAAGAGTAATCTCTTGTACTATTTGAATTAAAACTTTTAAGTTAAAATGTTTACTCTCTCCTACTTAAAGTATATATAATATGCATTTAAAACATATCTATCAATGATTAAATACCTCTTGGAATTATTTCTGACTGGTATTTCTGATTGACTTTTGTCTTCATTTGTAGTAAATTTTCATCTTCAAAGAGTAATGGAAATTAATTTAGAATGTATCATATTACTTAATTGTAAGAGCTAAAAATCATAATCTTAGAAAAGAGTATAGCTGTAAATCTTCCTGATCTTGGTTTAGGCATTTTTTCCTTAAATGTAACATTGTAAGTATAAACACCAAAGAAAAAAATCGTGTATCATCAAAATTAAAAACTTCAAACTGGGCACGGTGGCACATGCTTATATTCCCAGCATTTGGGAGGCTCATACAGAAGGAGTGCCATGATTCATGTTGAGGACAACTTGGACTACATTGTTCAAGGCCATGCTAAACTACAAAGCAAGACCTTGTCTCAAAAAAAGGGGATGAAGTGGGACTATAGCTCAATGCTAAGACTTTGGGTTCAATCTTCAGTACCACAAAATCCACAACAACAGCAACAAACTAGGGCAAAGAAAATGAAGTAATTTCTTCAAAGAGATACACAGATGGCAAATAAGCACATGAAAAAAATGCTCACTATCACTGATCATCAAAAAAATGAAAATCAGGGGCTGGGGAAATAGCTCTGTGGCACAAGTGCCTGCCTGGCAAGTGCAAGGTCATGAGTTTGAACCCTGGTCCCACAGAAAAAAAAAAAAAAAAAAAAAAAAAAAAAAAAAAAAAAAAAAAAAAAAAAAAAAAAAAAAAAAAAAAAAAAAAAAAAAAAAAAAAAAAAAAAGAAAGAAAGAAAATCAATGTCTCACTAAGATTATTCACACCTATTAAAGTAACTCTGCTTAAAATGAGGAACAATAGCAAGAGTTGATTGGGACATGAGAAATTGACAACTTTATACATTGCTGATGGGGTGTTAAATATTGCAACCTCTTGGAAAAACATTCTGGCTGCTCTCCCAAAAGTTGCAGAGTTACCATATGAGCCAGTAATTCTATTTCTAGAAATATACCCAAAGAATTAAAAAACTTAAACTGTATTCGTATAACTTGCATGCATGTTTATAGATGTGTTATTTGTAAAAGCAAAAAAAGGGAACCAACCTAAATGTCCATTATAAACAAGATATAGCAAAATGTTATCAAATTATTACTCAGCCGTAAAAATGAATGCAGTCCTCATACAGATGCCATCATTTAAAAACCTTGGAAACATGCTGAATAAGAAAGGCCAGACACAAGATGCCATCATCTAATATATAATGTCATGTATGTGAAATGTCAAGAGCTGGCAACTCAGAGGCAGAAGTTAGATTAGTGGGTGGCGGCAACTAAGGAGAAATGGAAACCTCAGGTTTGCTTATGGGATGAGGAAAATGTTCTGGAGTTAGATGGGGATGATTGCACACCATAAAAATACCCAAATGGGGCAAATTTGATGTATATAAACTATGTCTCAAAAAAAGGAATAACATTAGTAGTTCATATATATGTATATATATATATATATATATATATATATATATATATACTTTTAAAAGGTTCTGAGAAGCCACATACATTTGGTATTATGCTTATTGGTATAATGAGATTAAAATATTTTTCCTCCATTTACTGGTACACCTAAAATGGGATAGTCTTTAAATAACAAAGTATGTTGCTCAAAACTACTATTCAAAACTACTATTCTGTAGCTAACTAGCCTTCTCTCACTTCTCATCCCCCAAATTGCCTAAAAAGATTGATTGGATTTGATTGACTCCTGCAACTCTTATTTCCAAGTTCTCAAGTAATGCAATATTAAGTATAGTACAATATTTGTGTAAAATTTTTCTTGTGAAATAAAATTTATAAAGAAAAATAGAAACCACAAGTATATCTTCACACACATATGTGTGACCCAAACCCTTATCAAGATATAGAACATTGGGCTGGGGAGATAGCTTAGCAGTCTAAGCGCCTGCCTGGCAAGTGCAGGAACCCAAGTTTGATCTCTGGTACTGCATGCTATATGGGTCCCGGAATCCCGAGCACACCATGCTGACCCTGAAACCAGGCATAGTGGTACATGCCTGTAATCCCAGCCCTGGGGAGGCTGAGACAGGGCTCACTACAAGTCTAAACTATGTGGTGAGACCTTGTATCAAATAAAAATTTTAAAAAGATATAGAACACTTATTATTGCTGCAGAAAATTCTCTTATGCTTTTTGCATTTGACCTCTGCTCTATTCAAGAAACAACCACTGTTCTGGTTGCTTTCTCTCATAGATTACTTTTGCCTGTTCTAGAACTTCATAGAAATGAAACAATACATAAGGTACTTCCGTCATTCAGCATAGCTGAGACTATTCATATTGTTATATATGTCATCAGTGCATTCTTTTTTTATTGTTGGATAGTGTGAACAAAATACAGCATTTGACACCAGCACTCTTCAGGCATGGTGGTGCATGCCTGTAATTCCACCACTCAAGTCTGAAGCATGAGGAGTGCAGCAAGGTAGATTCCAGTATAGGCCACGAATGAGTTCAAGGCCAGCCTGAACTGCATACTGAAACCCTGTTGCAAAGAGACAAAAAACAAGTAAGAGAATGACATTTTGCTCAGCTCTTCTACTGATGGACGCCTGATCTGTTTCTAATTTTTGGCTGTTATGAATAAACCTGGCATGAAATTGGTATATGAATCTTTTTGTAAGCATACAGTTTTGTTTCTCTCATATAAATACTGTGAAGTAGAACTTCTGTGTCATAAAAGGTTAATGTTA
The DNA here is from genome assembly GCA_004027025.1 of Myocastor coypus. NCBI lineage: Eukaryota > Metazoa > Chordata > Mammalia > Rodentia > Myocastoridae > Myocastor > Myocastor coypus. The sequence goes on from PVJA010038275.1 coordinate 16,505, forward strand.
TGAAACTACCAGATCTTTTTTGAAAATTATACCATTTTACACTCCCACCAACAGTGTATGAATATTTCAGTTGCCTTGCATCCTTGCTGATGTCATGTTATTGATCTTTTTAATGTTTTGTGGTTTTTTTGTATTTTAGGGAAGGGTCTACACTACAGGGTGACCAGGGTCTCATTACTAGACCGGACTTGTAGTGGTCCACCTGTTTACAGCCTCCCACGAGCTCGGATTACAGGCATGTGCCACCATGCCCAGTCTCAATTGCCATCTCAGCATGCCCCAGGGGCAGGGCCAGAACAGCAGGTCCAGGGATCGAACCCCTGGCCCCTGTGCCTGCTTGCAGTGCTTTAATCTGCTGATTGTTTTAATTTTAGTCATTATGATGGGGTATACCATTTTTTGCTTTGAATTTTTTTTCTATATTTGGGACAGGGTCTACAGGGTTTATAAGGTCTCACTATGTAGATCAGACTCATAGTGAGTCTCCTGTTTTCAGTCTCCCAAGTGCTGGGATTACAGACACATGCCACCATGCCCAGTCTCAATCCTGTCTCAGGCATCCCGCAGGCAGTCCCAGCATGGCACACTGGGGATTGAACCCCAGCTACTGCTCTCTGCCTAGGCAGGTGCTTTAGTCCACTGAGCTATCAGGCCAGCCCTTGCCTTGAATTTTAATTGGCTATTACATGTTTCCTCTGCACTTGACGCTAAGCTCCATGAAAATCAGGGTGACCAACTGTACCCATCTTCCTGTACATGTCAGCATTCTTTCAGTATAGGAAATTGTCCAGTGGCTGAGCCTAGTATTGGGTCATTCCTGGGGAACAGAGGGTTCAAAGTGCCCAAGGCCTGTCCTGAGAGTACAGAGCCCTCCAGGCTAACAGGTGTTCCAGCTCAGAGAACACAGGGACATAGAGCAGGAGAGACAAGCTAATTAAGCAAATGGGTGTCATATAACAAATGCATAAATAAATGCATTGTGGTGTTTAAGCAGTTCCTTTCCCCTCATCTGGGGAGAGGGCTCCACCTGACCTGTTTTTTTATATCCTGCCTCTATTTCTCCATCCTCTCACCTCTCCCGCACACATACAACTTTGAGAGCCGCTTGGGCTGTGGCAGAAAACATGGGATGAATAGGAAATAATTGCACGGGTGAATGTTTTGACATTTACTTTCAGGAATTTGAAAAAACTTTAAGCCATAAAAACACATTAAGTTTGACCAGAAAGGTTGTTAATTATACTTCATTTGTATTAGGAATTATTTGTTTACTGTTCTTAGCATATGTAAGGCCTTTGATTAAACCCCCAACACTAAAGAAAAAATCTTATACCAAGACTATATTCACACTGCTGGTTTTTCATAGGTAGAAATGATGCAAAATGTGCACCTGGCTCCAGAGACAGATGAAGATGACCTTTATTCTGGATATAATGACTACAACCCAACCTATGACACTGAGGTAAAAAAAAAAATCCAATTGTTTTTTACATTGACTTTTTTGTTAACTAGCTCAGCTAATTCATGAAGACTATGTTAGACATTTTCTACTTTTTTTGTGCTTAAGATTAAATAAGACGATTTAGTAACCTAGAAAATTGCTATTACTGAAGATTAACTTATACCCACAGTAAAAGCATAGCTGAATGAAAGATCATGACAAAAATTGTTATTATGTTAAAATAAATCACATACTCAAATTCTTTAGTACTAGATATATGAATGTGTAAGGTAAAGACTTAGATCACCTAAGGATATCTAATGCAGGTTGCTAGTGCTCTTGAGTATAAAATGCCATGTAGTTATTTTTCTTTTAATTAAAATATATAAGTGTATTAAAGAAAAAAATGGGAAATAGAAGTGTGAGTATTAAAAAAATCAAAATCATGGAAACTATTGCTATCTAGAAATGACTATTAACTCATGGTTTGCTATAGCTTGTGTCTAGATGTCCCCCCATAGCCTCATGCTGTCATAGGTGTGACTATTTTGAGGTGGCTGGATCAGGGGTGTATGATGCTGGCATTAAGGGTGTGTGATTACTGAATTAGTCTGCTGACTGATTTGGTGTAGTTCTGGGTGTGGATCATGCAAAGACCCACCCAGGGTTTCAGTGCTACCTCCCTTAGGGCATATAGATTTGGATAGAATATAAGGGGTGAAAAAGGGCTGCTGTCATCACTAGCTGTTCTATTACTTGGTTGCTTGTTGCCTGTGCCTTTCGTGAACTGATTCTCTTCTGTGACACCCCTCTGCCAAGCCATCCTACACTAGAGCTAGCTGGTTATAGACTAAACCCCTACAAACTAAACCAGAATAAACCTTTCCTCTTTAACTTTGGATATTGAGTATTTTGTCTTAGCAATGAGATAAGTAACAAAGACAAGATTTACGTTACCAAACATGCAAGTACATGGATATTTCTATAGTTTTGGAAAATGGGATCATAGTATTTTATAACCTTCTTTTGCTCTTCCATAAATGCCCCATTTATGCTAACAAATTTCTATCTGCTTAATATTTAATTATAATTTAATATATATGGTAAATGTAATATATTTAGTAATGTATAGTTAATATATAGTAATTTCAAAGATAATATTTTAGACAAATTATTTTAGATCTGTTTATCTTTTTGAAAGCTTCAGTTTCTGAATTGTAAAAAATTAGTGTGAGAAAAATAAGGATGAAGGATATGGTTATTAATGTATTTAAAAGTGTATAAGAAATAATAAGGGCTGGTCAGATAGCTCAGCAAGTTAAGGTGCCTGCTTAGGCAGATGCAGGGACAGGAATTTGATCCCCAGGTGTTGTTCCAGTCCTTCACACTGGACACTCTGAGAGGGGCAATTGAGACTGGGCATTGTGGCACATGCCTGTAACCCCAGCCCTTGAGAGGTTGAAAACAGGAGGATCACTATGGGTCTGATCTGTGTAGTGAGACCCTGTAGATCCTGTACTAAATATGTTTTTTGAAAAAGAAGTAATAGCATTTATAGAACTTTAGAAAATTCTTTTTTTTTTTAATTCTTTTATTGTTTAAATTTAACAATGGTTATATTACATATTTTCATCATCGGATCAGTTTAGATTAATACATATAGGTATATAAGATTGATCAAACAACTAAACATTAACCTTTCTAAATCCACATTACTTTTTTTTTTTTCTTTTCCCTCTTTTTTTCTTTGAAAGTTGACATATTGCATATTGTCCTCACAAGCATTCTATAGAGTGCAGTGCGTGGGCATGACCCATCTCCCTATTAATGTTGCATAGAAAAAAGAAAGAAAGAAAGAAAGAAAGAAAGAAAGAAAGAAAGAAAGAAAGAAAGAAAGAAAGAAAGAAAGAAAAAACAGAAAA
>PVJA010038276.1:0-19853 GCA_004027025.1 Myocastor coypus
AACAATGACGACAGCAACAAAGCTGCTTGCTGCATCAAAATATGGTCTGTTTGCAGTTCATGGTTTACAAAGACCTATCAAGGCCCTGGTCCTAGGGAAGCATCATTCCTTTCTTTAAAACTTGAGTCACTTATTTTCCTGACTCCAGGTATGCTGACTTTTTAGCAGATATCCTACCGTGGCCAATGCTGGCCTTTTAGTCATGTGTCCATAGAAGTTCAGTTCATCTTTACTATGTGCTATGAAGTTCTAGTGGCTATTTGCATTATTTCTATTTATTCTCTCTGTGCTCACCTGTCTTTTTATTTTTTAAATTTTTAAGTCTTTGAGGGCTAGCCAGATAACTCAGTGGGCTAAGTGCTTGTTTAGGCAAGTACAGGGACCAGGATTTAATTGTAAGCACCACAGGCTGTGCTGGCCCCACCCCTGGGTGCACTGAGCCAGCCACCAAAACTGTACGTGGGGGTGCATGCCTGTAATCCTGGCACTAGGAAGGCTGAAAACAGGAGGATCACTATGAGTCCGAGCTGTGTAGTGAGACCCTGCACCAAATACATTTAAAAAATAATTTTAAGTGTTTGGACTCATAGTAATCCCTGTTTCAACCTCCCTAGCACGGGTGTTATAGGAATGTGCCACCATACTGGTTTCAGCGTGTGGTATGGGGGATCCAACCTGAGTCCTTGTGCTTGCCTAAGCAGGCGCTTAAACTGCTGAACTACCTCTGTACCCTCTACCTGTCTTATATGTGCTTTTATCAAAGTTTTTCATTCTTTCCATTAATTTGCTATTATAATAATATTGTAGGCACACTATACATCTGATATTGAACAAAATGGTAAAGACCAAAGAATGAACATAGTAGACATTATTCCGCAATTTGGGTCAAGCGTTGGAATGCCTGCCCAGACTCAGTCACCAGCTCGGCACACCCCAGTATGTGGAAAATTTCAATGCTAGGTTAAAATTATGCAAAAGGGGTAAAGAAATCTTTGCTGTTGAAGAAATAATAGCACTCACACCACCTGAAAGCTGAGTCACACTCTCCACTTCTACAAAATGCCAACAGTGTTCCTGTGAAATTTAAACTTGAGATATGTGAGCACATAGGTGAAACATAGATCACATGGGTGTTGGGACAACCTAGCCTATGTGGTCCAGGAAGATTAAATATAGTTGCTGAAATGACACCTGAGAGAACGTAAGGATTTTCCCAGTAGAACTAGGAATGAGGGCAGGAGAGTAGAAAGTAGGGTGAGAAGAAGGTCAAGGAAATGCTCCAGGTGTGGCGTCTTCTCCCATAGGCATGCTGTGCGTGGGAATAGGGCTTTGTGAAATAGGAGAACCAGAAAGAAGAAGAAAACCAGAAAATTATGTGACTCCTCCACAAATTCAGTGTTCATGAATTTATCTACACACCTTAAGTCAGAAACTTAAAGGAAAAGCTTCTTTAACTTCAGTGTTCACACAAAGACCAAATCGACTTTGAATTACTCTTGAGGAAGTATTCTGAAAACTCCTTTAATTCAACTTTGGAGAATAAAGTGAGAGAAGGCTCAGAGACGAGCCAGAGCATACATGTTGAATTAATTAAAACTCAGCAGAGTATCACTGAAGCAGAGAGAGTAGAAAAAGAAAGGCTCTAAGGATGGAGTCTGAGGGATCACTAGGCCAGACTCCTGAACACACTAGGAAGACACAAGACTGAAAACAGAGAAGGGCCTGTGAGAGAGCTCAGTGGACTAAGCACCTGCTTTGGATAGTGCAGGGACCAGGGCTCAATCCCTGGTCCTGCATGCTGTAATTGCCCTGCTTCTGGGGTGTGCCGAGCTGGTGACTGAGTCTGGGCAGGCATTCCAGTGCTGGGGAGGTTGAAAACATCCAGGAAGATCCCTGTGCATCCAAGCTGCATAGTGAGACTCTGTACCAAATACATAAAATAATAATAAAAAAAAAAAAAACCACAACATTGAAATCAGGGACTGCTGGGATCAGATTTGCTTCATTATAATGGTTGTCTTACCTTTGAGAAGCATAGGATTCCCTGAGGATACATGCTAGACCCTTTCATCTTAATGTTGGAGCATAGTGTCTGACACATACCAGGCACTTAATGATTTTTCCTAAGATGTGTATAGTAGTGTAAGACAAGAATAGGCATGAAAATAATAACAGTAGGAACAATGATTAAAGCATGTTTTGAGGAAGTGCAGAACATAATGTGTTAAAACTGCTCCATGAGTTAATACAGGATTGTCTTTTTATTTTAAAGAATAAACTTATAGGCTGGGCTGGAGAGATAGCTCAGTGGCATAAGTTCCTGCCTGGCAAGTGCAAGGTCCTGAGTTCAATCCCTGGTACAAAAAAACACCAAAAAACAAAAAACAAAACAACCCAAAATAGAAAAACCAACCTACCATCCAAACAACAGCAACAACAACAACAAGCAAACAAAAAAAGAAATAATAAACTTATCAAGCAGATATAGCTATTTCCCTCATGTTAAGATACAAACAATAACAAAAAGCAAAACTTGAAACAGGTGACATAGTTATATGGTTATTCCAAGATTACATGGTCAGTGACAGAGTTTTGCACCAAGCTTGTCTGTTCCAAATATTTTGAAATGAACCAATGCTGTGTTAACTTTTGCTGCCAGGAAGTTATTCATACTGTTTGCGACCCAGGACAGATCAGCTAGGACAGATGTTCAACAGATCAAAGCGAGCACCAACCGTGCTGTTTTTCTTTGTATGAAGTGATTTTTATTGTGCTCCTTGAAGAACACTTTAATCTCTGGAGTATGCACTAAAAAATCACGAGGTTCTGTTGCATCCCAGCTCCTGTGGTTGGATTCATGGATCAGGGCTCCTCAGGTTGGGTTCCTTAGCATGGGCCGCTAGATTTTCTCAATTGTGTACCTGGAACGTTCTGGAGATTTCTTTTGCTTCGGTATCTGGGGAGCATCTGGATTTGTGCTTTTGTTTTATTAACTTGTGTATTTCCCCCCATCATCCATGTCGTGGCACATTTACACAGAAGCATCAAAATCTTCCCTTTCTGTTGAAGTGATTCTGGGAGAAAATAATATTTGTCTAAGTATATTTTCTGCAAGTAGAAACTTATACAAAATAAAGAACTTTTGAGAAAATTTTGCTGGGGCAGAGGGTGTCTTTCTAGATTTCATAGAGATCTATAATCTTATGAGAAAATGGAAAAACAAAACAAAACAAAATAATGTAACAACAAAAATAAACCAAGTCAATCAAGGTACCTGCTCTGTGGTAATTGTACTAGAAAGAAATATTTCATTTCTTCTCTGACATTTCAGGCCTTTTCAAAATAATGCTGTCTTGACACATATTTACATGTCAAGGAGCACATTTAATTATCTACTGTTCTTGAACCTGCCAGCCATCCATGCTCACCCTTGTGTCAAAGGCTATATTAATGGGTTAAAAAGCCAGAGAACCACGTATGAGCATTCAGTGATAACAAGCATTATCAAAGATGTTCACTTCGTCCCCCGAATGGCAAACCTCCTGCTAGCAGTTTGTGGTGAGTTATGAGAGCAGATCCATTTCTCTGTAAGCTGGTGAGGGACACACAGGGACTCAGAGTTTTGCGGTCTTCTTTTACTTGCTTCCTCTTAAGTTGTCATTTTTGGTAACTGTGCATAGGTTAGCAGCGACTCCCAAGATATACTGAATACCCAGGAAAGGATTTTAGTTCTGAGCCAGGAAAGCACTGCACTGGCTTCAGTGAACATAGTTACTTAGCAACTCCTTTCCTGAATGGGTTCTATGTCTTATGTTTGCTGTGAAACTAGGGCCTGACCATTGAGCAAACTCACAGTCACCCATTAACACCACTTTCTCACATTGGGCCCTAGCAAAGCTTTGTCCCATAGCTATCTGGGGGTGGCATTACTCTTGAATGACATTTGAAATGGTGACATTCTGGAATTCTTCTTGTGAAAAATGAGATTGAATCTAAACTGAAATGAAAGCACCCTCAGCCATCTGTCATTTGGAACACAAAGAGTTAGCAAGACGGTTCTACAGAGTTGTCCCTCAGGAATTTGTTTTTCTGGTGGGAAAGTGGCTCTTGCTAGGCAGCCTCTGGCTTCCTTATAAAGGCTTTCTTTCCCAAACTTGGTAGTGCTTCCATTCCTAGATTTTCTCCCTGTGGGTTCTCCTGGCAGATGAGAACTTTGGAGACAGTTTCTAAATCACGGCTGGTCAGGATGGAGCCTGGAATTTTACTCTAGAAGAACCTTTGTCCCTGTAAGTTTTTGAGGTTAATATCTCTGCTTCTCTGTCTCAGTCTCCCTGTCCTTGTCTCTTCACCTTTTGCTCTCGCTCTCTCTTCTCATAAACTCTGAACTTGATCTTTCAAGGAGCAAGATCAAATGACTAGACTCAAGAATTCTTTTATTCTTTTATTCATGTGATCAATGTTTCAGAGCACTGAAGATGTGTGAAGTACACAGCAGGCGCTATATAGTGATGTGAAGGTAGTTCATCAAACTAAAACAACAGTTGGAAAGGACGGATGCACATGAGTCTGCTAGTGCATAGTCAACAGAGCAATAGGTGGTGTTAGCTTGACTATGTTTGTAATGTTCAAAATAATGTTGCTAATTCGGACCACAGTGATGAGCATGTATTCATTCATTCTATTATTATTATTATTATTATTATTATTATTATTAATTTTTAAATTATGAGTGGCTCAGCCTGCGCTGGGGATGGGGCTGGCACAGCATGTGTTGCCGGGGATCGAACCGCCATCCCTGCAGTTGCCTAAGCAGGCACTTTTAGACTGCTGAGCCATCTCGCTGGCCCCTCATTCCATTATTTTTAAAGTTTAAATTATTTTAAAATAAATAGTAGAAAGAATTTGAAGCTTGGAGTCAGAAAGAGCAGAGTTTTATTACTGGACCTGCTCTCAGTTTGCTGCCTAAATATGAGAAAATCAAATTGTTCCTCTGTGTCTTGCTGTTTTTCAGCTGGCTTGCACATCATGAGATGGAGTGATGACCGCGGTGGTGCTGCTGTGGCCGTGGTGCTGGTGGAGCGCTGCAGCAGGAGCGCCTGCACATGCCTGACGGTTTGGGTGCAGGGTGGTTGATGCATAATTCATGTCGGGGAAGAATTCTCTGTGTTTAAAATTTACTCTTTATTTTTAAGGGAAAACAATTCAAAGATAGTTTAGGATAACACATTTTTGAAAAAGTTATTACTACCTCTATGTCTTCCAACCAAGTCTTTGTGTTATAAGAGTCCTAGTATATGTTGCCTTGTTTATAGGATTTAAAAGAAAAGATACCGTGAGAAAGTTACAGAGAAGTAAATTGTTCAGCATATAGGAGGAATTTAAAACATTATCACTATTACAGAGAAATAATTCAGCTTGATCACTCAGGTAACCCATTGGTGCTTTCTATCTTTAACTTTTAAATTTACATTATTTATTTTGGGTGTCTACAGTATCATTATTTTATTGCTCTTTATTATGGTAAGTACTTCACAGAAGATCTGTCTGCTTAATAAATTTTAGGTTTATCGCAGAGCTAGATTGGTGAGATGAGCTTTAGGAGGCTTCGATTCAATAGCCTGCAACATTACAAGCTTCACTGGTGGCCCACTGCAATTGCAGAACATTTGACTGTGTATGTATCTGCTTCCTCTTAGTCCAAAGGGAAGTATATTCTTTTCCTTTTTTTTTTTTTTTTTTCTAAGCAACATCAATAGGGAGGTGGGTCATGCCCACACACTGTACTCTGTAGAACAATTGTGAGGACAATATGCAATATGTCAACTTTCAAAAAAAAGAAAGGGGAAAAGGAAAAAAATAGTAGTGTTGATTTAAAAGTGTTAATGTTTAATTGTTTGATCAATCTTATATACCTATATGTATTAATCTAAACTGATCTGATGATGAAAATATGTAATATAACCATTGTTAAATTTAAACAATAAAAATATTAAATTAAAAAAATTTGGGTTTGTAATATGGTATTTCAACTATAGTTACAATGCTCAACAGCAGATAACTCTTCCTGCAGCACTTTGCATAGATTGATTACCAACTCCTCATTTTCCCCTCTCTCCTGACACATATTTTATGCTAATGAGGTTTCAGATGGAACTGAGGGTTCATTGGCAATTAGATTTAAGGCCAACATGTTATGCATGAGCAATTAATATTAATGCATTTTTTTGTATGTCCAGAGACTTTGTGGAAAGCTGAGCTGAAAGGTGACCTGCTCTATATACACTTGAGCCCCAGAATTTGAGACTAATGTGGGAAACAGAAAATTCACATCTCACAAAACAAAACAAAGTGAAAAGTGATATATTAGCTTATCTGTCTGATGAGCTGTCAAAGCAGGACAGCATTTAGGAAATAGAATGGATATTATTGGCTGACATTAGCAAACTTTTATAGTGAAAAGAAAGAGCAGAAACAGAGGAGACAAATTTAGAAAACTTTCAGTTTAGCAAGATAAGGAGCATGTTTAGAGGTGCAGCCAGGGAGGTGAACTTGCTAAAGAAATTTGATGAAAAAAAGTTAATGACTTTGTACAGTGACACAGGAAACATGTGTTGAGGGCATTTCAGGAATGAGTAAGACCCGACCCCCTCAGTTTTAGAGGTGAAAAATTGTGAGTTTAAAGACTCTTCAAGGAAGAGTATTTTGCAAATAGAGTTGTAGAACTCATTGTCCACTCAAGACTGCTTTACAAAGCTTTAAGAGCCACACACTTGGAGGCCACCACCAGGTACAACTTATGCTGGTGGCAGACCTTGTCATTATGCTCAACATGCTAGCTTTGTGAGGAATGCAGAATGCAAGAGCTATAGTGTCATGGAAGCTTACATCTAGATTTTAAGGGAAGTCACAGAAGGCCAGGCAGTGTATGAAAGGGCTGGAATCCCTACTGGTCACCCCTGAAAGAGCAAGGCATAAACATTGGGAGTCAAGCTAAAGCTACAGCAGAGATTCAGGGAAGGAAAAGATGCCAGCCATGTGGGATACCTGCTAGGATAAGCTGCAGGCAACATGTAACACTGGCTACAAATAGTAGCCATATGGGCTGCAACCCGAAAGGCCAGGGAAGTAGAACTGCCAGTCTTGGGTGATGTACAGTACATTGTACTAAAATAGTCCAGTTGTTGGGCCTGGAGCTAAAGATTACTGCTTTCCCTGCCAGGTATCATTCTTGTGTAGACAGACCTGTTCTTTCTATTCTTCTATTGATACCTTATGGAATGGGAATATTCACCTTGTGCCATTAGAACTTGGAAGTATGCAATTTCTTTTTCACGTTGACAGGGTCACAACTTGTGTCTCAGAGGAGACTTTATACTTGGACTTTTGAGCAATCCTGGAACAATTAAGAACTTATAGTCTTTCTGAGGTGGACAGCGAATTTTGGATGGTGTGATGGACATGAAACTTTAGGAAACAGAGGTGAGTGTTATAGATTGGATTTGAAATATTACACAAAAGTCTATGTGTTGATAGATTACTGTTAGTGAGAAATGGTAGAAACTTTAAGAAATTAAGCCAAGTGGGTGAGTTTAAGTATTGAGATTATGCCCTCATAGGAGAAAATATTCCTCTTTTATGTCTTTCTTTCCAATTTTTAAAACTATTTATTTATTTATTTGTTACAGGGCCTCACTACACAGCCTAGACTCATAATGATCCTTCTGTCTTAGCCTCCCTAGTGCTGGGATTACAGGCCTGTACCATCATACATCGGTTTTGAACCTGGGTCCTCGTGCTTGCCAGGCAGGCATTTAGACCACCAAACTATTTTCTAAGCCCTGTTTTGTTTTTTAAATTTATTTATAAGTTGAGATTTTCTCTACTATGTGCTTCTGTTGTGAGTGCATGATGTGAAGCCACTTGGTAAAGTTCTGAAGCTTCCAAAATTGTCAGGCAAAATACAATCTTAATAACAAGCTTTTCTTTTTTTTTTAATCTCAGGTATTTTGTTACAGCAGTGAAAAGTGGATGACCATAGTACTGAAAGTATTTTCTTGTTTTGAACATATTTTTTCTTCTTTTTCCTTAAATATCTACAGAAATGTCCTCTTGAGGCTTTTAACCAATTCATTTACCCAAATCTGAGCATCTCTCTATTCATTAAGGGGTTGGAGTGAAGCTTACCAAGTTAACTTACACTCACCTTTTACTTTCCTAGATTCATTCAAAGACCTTGTTAGTGAAACATCTGATCACAGCTCTTGTCTATTTCACAACTGGAACTTTATAGATCCTTCAATAATTGTTGGCTATGCACTAAGGAATGGAAGGACACACACACACATATTAAGGACAAAGCAAACCTTCTGTAGGTAAAAATATGGTGTTAGACAAAAACAAATACAGATGTTTTTTTCAATAGTGCAAATTTAGTCATATGGGTGGGTTCACATTCATTTCTCAATAGAGGACAGAGATACCTGCAACCTCACCTATAGCATTTATGCCCTTTGATAAAATTTGTTATGGAGGATTCCTGCTTAGATTATTCTCCTTGAATCTATGAGCACCCACTGACTTCCTTTCTTCTCACTGAGGTTATTATAAGTTACATTTCTCAGGCGGACTTGCACATTTTAACTGAGTACACAACGACTCACGAAGCTTAGTGAGCCTTTGAATCTTTACCATAGAAACGGAAGTGATGGAGAAAAAAAAAAAAATCCCAAAAGGGTAAACTAATTTTTGTTTTGGTTTAAACTTCCCCAGAAATAGCATGTCTGCCCATGTTCGTAGTACTAAAGCTGGAAAACACATTCTTTGACTGTGTACTTTAATAGTCTCTTTTTTATGGGTACATATAGACATATTTAGGTAGCCATAAAATGTCATGAATCTTTTAAAAGCCCAAGTTTTGTCCCTCTGTTTAGAGCTGTATCTTTTCATCTACTTCATCTACTGAAGGGCGATACCATATCTAAGAAAACGAGCAATGGGTATGCATTTAATTGAAGAACAGGATGTGGTTCACCATGGATTTCACACTGTATGGAATGTAGAAAACAGTAACATTTTTTTCTTTCTTGTCATTACAGGACATGGTGATTTTTCTGGAGGAAATTTTGCTTCAGTTACTATGCTATCCTTTAGCCAGAGCATTTTCCATCCTCCTGTCTTTTTGCTTACTGGCATCCCTGGTTTTGAAACTTGTCCTTTCTGGGTCTCCATCCCCTTTTGCTGTCTCTATGCAGTTGCCATGTCTGGGAACGCCATGATCCTGCTTGTCATCATTACTGAGCCCAGCCTTCATGAACCTATGTACTATTTCCTGTCTTTCACAGACCTAGGTCTATGCCTATCTACACTATGGACAATGTTGGGTATTTTTTGGTTCAATGCTTGAGAAATTAGCTTTGATGCCTGCCTTGGCCAAATGTTCTTTCTCCATGGCTTCATATGCATGGAGTCCTCAGTCCTCCTGGCCATGGCCTTTGACCACTTCATTGCCATTTGCAATCCATTAAGGTATGCCATGATCTTAACCAACTCACGGATCATCAAAGTGGGCATTGCAATAGTTATCTGGGGGATAGCAGCTCTGGTGCCTTTACCCTTGCTCCTCAAGTGCCTGTCCTTCTGCTGTAGTCATGTGCTCCGCCATTCCTACTGTTTCCACCCCGATGTGATGAAGCTGTCATGCACCGATACCAGGATCAACAGTGCATTTGGCTTGGCCGTTGTTATCTCTGCTGCTGGTGTGGACTCTGTCTTGATCCTGCTGTCCTATGTTCTGTGCTGAGCATTGCATCTACAGAAGAGTGCAGAAAGGCTTTTGGTGCTTGAGTCTCCCACATCAGTGCTGTCGATGTCTTCTACATCCCCTTGATCAGCTTGTCACTGGTGCACAGATTTGGAAAGCATGCCCCTCCCCTTGTGCACACCCTCATTGCCAACGTTTATCTGCTCATCCCTCCTGTAATGAATCCCATAATCTACAGTGTGAGGAGCAAGCAAATTCTCAGGGCTGTGCTTACATTATTCTTTTCCAAGCTAGGTTAGTTAAGCTTTAGGGTAGCCTTTAGGAAATCTTCCGGATCCTATTTGATCATTCAGTAATGAGCATTATAACTGCACTTTAAGAAGCTGATTAATACATGCGTTCTACCCACTCTGATGAACTAGTAACTATTTTCACAGCTTTAGAGTATGGATTCCTCGAGGATAGGGCCTTCATCTTTTGTACTTGTGACCCTGTCAGGAAATCTGCACTTGGCACAGTAGGGGATGATGGTTAAGATACATCTCCAGGTGTGGACAAATGAATTCTTACTTTGCAGTCCTGATTGTCTCATCGCTTGTATGAGGTATGTAACTGAGGTTTCAATAAAAAAAAAAAAAAAGTTATTGTGAAAGACACATTGACTTTTGTTGCCCTTACAATACTGTCCCTTTTGGAACATAGTTGTCTAATTGTTCTTGACACTTTCTAAAGCAGCGGTTCTCAACCTGTGGGTCACGACCCTGGTGGCGGTCAAACGACCGAAACACAGGGGTCGCCTAAAGCCATCGGAAAATACATAATGTGCATCAGGTATTTACATTCCAAATCATAACTGTAGCAAAATTATAGTTTTGAAGTAGTCACCAAAATTATTTTTTGGTTTGGGGTCACCACAACATGAGGAACTGTATTGCGGGCTCACAGCATTAGAAAGGTTGAGAAGCACTGTTTAAAGCCTCTGTGGAAGTTCTCTTTCGTGGGTGCATTACTAGGTGTGATTGTTACTTTTCAACGCCATTCAACAGGAAGCCGGGATTATGAAAATATTCTAGTGAGTCCTTATTCACTTAGTCACTGGGTCAAGTATTATGTGATACTTGTTTCTCCTTCAAGTAAAACAGACCATAAAAGGTAAAAATTTTAAATTGATTCAGGTTATTGAAGCGACTGTGACAGCATGACTAAACACATTCATGGAAGAAGACTTATATTACTGCTTTAGAGCAGCAAGAACAATGGAATAAATGTGCTTGAAGTGAGAGGGAGTATTTTGAGGGTGAATAATGTTAATATGTCTTTTGCTGTAACTTTTTAAAAGTTTAAACATTTATTGTAGTTTGTGATCAAATATTACAGAGCATATAGCTATTCAAGATATATATCAGATAGTGTAGATGGGTAGAAGTCTAGGTTCTGGCGATTCCTCTAATTTGTTGGTAATTATCATTTCTCCCCTAAACTTATGGTTTAGGAATATAAAGAGTTTTGCAAATAAAAGAAAATAAAATGTAAAATTGTGCTTCATTAATTCTTAAAAGAATCATTGCGGACATTCTGAGAAATGCTTTTAGATTTCAAACATATTTTAAGTGCGTTATCTTTTAAATATGCACTTAAGGTGTACCTCTTTAATATATATGATTACTATATGCTAATTAGAATTTTAAAATGACTAGAGAGATGGAAATTATAATTGCTCTTCTTTGATCATTACACGTCCTTATCAACTTATCAAAATTTCCCCAAAATATACACTTACAATAATAAAACAGTAAATATTCTTGTTGTAATCATGGAGTTTTGTATCTGTTCAGTTACTGCAGGCTATGGGTGGGTGAGAATCTGTTCTATTTTCTGTAGTATCACTAAAATAACCTGGAATATTTTAGGTCCTGAGTTTGCTTTGTGAAAGAATTAAAAAAATTTTTTTTGATTAAGGTGAAACAGAATTGAAAGTGTTCTTAAAGATTTACAAAACATATGCAAATAATTTTGGAGGAAGAAAATGTATCAGGTTGGTAAAAGTAGAGTGGGGATGAAGAGTTAACCTGAAGATATTCAGGCATATTAAAATTTGGGGCTACTTACAATTTGTTTTAAATTAAATTTTTTAAATAGTTAGATGAAATAACTCTTATTCTAGTCTCTTAATGGAAACAATCAAGATGCATATGATGAAGTAAAGGCAAAGGAAGCTAATACATAGAATGAACTCTTGGGAAGCGTCACACCCTGGGGGCCACAGTCTCCACCAGAAGCTTTCTAATGAAGAGCTTTTAGGCAGCCTGGGATATGGCTCCTGATGTATGCTACCTGTCTGTGAGCACAGCGCCTCCCCAGCTCCTTGGGAAAAGGAAGGAAATACACAACCCTGTAATTGTAAGTAGAACTGCTGAATCCAGGGGCAACATTAGGCTTTATGCATACTGTTTACTTCAAGAATGAGAAAAATTTTACTAATTACAACATGCTACACAATTGCCTAAGGAAAACTGGAGGGTTTTTTTTTTCCCTTAAAAAATGATATTTGGTAGCATTCTATTCTTGGAGGTGGTGTACCTACCAATGGACCATTTGTCTTGCTACTTAGGACAGGTTAAAACACTAATGCAATTGCAGTGTTCTGGTTTACTGTGCTACATTTGCAAGCTGGCCCCATGGTTAGATACCACAACCACCACCAACTGCTTCTTTCATCATGGTGTCCTTTGTATCAGTCAGCATATGAGGTGTGCTTCACAAACACACCCACTTAATCTTTACATTTCATCACTGGGCTACCAGTTTCAAAGAAGTGTGTCCTAATGGAAGAGGCTCATTTGGAGATCTCTAGCTAGTTGGTCGCATGGTTAACAGTGAAGCTTAGGCGTGCCTCACTCTTTATTACGAACTCTGCAATTAGAGAAGAAAGTTAATTCAATGTAATTCAGGTCAGGATCCAAAGCATTCTTTTACAGAGATGATGAGATATTATCTTCTATGTGAAGAACTACTATCAACAAATGAAGGACACAAAGTGTTTTTCCTAATTATAGGTCAACACCTTCCTTCAAAAATCTCAAATGTCACAGATAGGTATTTGCATTTGCACAAGCATACATGCACAGTATTCAGTTTGTGGGAAGGAGTCTGAGCTTAGTGAGTTTATTCCAATACTTATGTCTGTAATTTCATGGCATGCAGTGTGGCTTAAACAGACAAAGGTGCAATGTATTGTGATCCTGACATAAGCCCTAAATCCTTGATCAGTTAATAATTCTTGGGTTGAATTAATATCGATATATTTTGTTTGCTTACAGCTTTTAGAATATAATGCAAGGATTCAGAAGTATAATGAAAAGCATTTGCTTATGCTTCAATTTCCAGTATCAAGCATAATTTAGTCAGAAAGGGATATTTTTAAATAAGTCATGATAATGCAATAGAATAATCAGTATCCCCCTTGTAAATTTAATGAATAAAACTGCACAGGTAGGAAGAAAGTCATTTGATTTTATTTAGTAGAGATGATGCCACTAGATGTTTCCTAAAGCAGATATATTTATATAAAGATATATTTATATGCCTGATATATTTATATATCAAGTATATAAGTGATTCAGTGGATTAAATAAATAATCTAAATAGTTTATTTTCTTTCAAAGAAGAGGGAACTATACGAGCAAAATGCATTCATATAAGCCAATTTTCTGTATTTGGTAATGTAGTGAGGTATGGAAAAGTCCAGGACAATTATATTGACGTGGACATAGAGGTTGAATACTGCCAGAAGTTATTTTCATTTTGGCAGCACCGCAAATGTCTTGTGGCCAGCTGCAGCTATGTCAGGTACGCCATAGCCTCTCTGAGAGGTAATTGCTTGGCTCCGGCAGACTGCAGCCATAAATGCGTTACAGATGACTTTACCCTTCAGCTCCTCTGGCTGGCTCCACCCTGCAATCCCTCTGGATCTTTGTCTCTCTGCAGTCATTCTCTGCCAGTCAGGATGGTTAGGGGCCCTTCCTCACCCACGACCATCTTGCACAAGCAACCCCCTTTCTGTCCATATGGGTCAACCTATGTGTGATTTCTTTTACAGCTGAAAGTTTTTAGTGTAAGTTCTAATAAAGGCCTTCCCAGATGGTGTGTTCTTGCTTATTCTTGATTCTTGTTTTGAGTATTTTATGATGAACTGATAACATCAAGGGTTATTAGAATGAGAGTGGCCAGTGGCTGGATCTGGTAACATTGAAGGCGCTGGCAGCCAAGAGAGTGACAGAGAGCAAAACAGTGTTAAGAGTTGCAGTCTCCCACAAATGGAAGTCCTCAAGGCCTTCCATAGCGGCGTACTCTAAGTGGTGAAGAGGGTGCTGTTAACTTTAGAACAGCTGATGCTCACTTGCATTGAGCAAGAATGTGCAACTGATTCATGCCATTTTGGAAGCTGGCAGAGGGATCTTTCCCTACAAAGAACCTGAAGAAGAGGGGGAACAGGGTTTTGGGCCTCAGAGGTCCAAGAATCAGCTCATGCCTGATTTTTACTTTATATGCAACTGAAAATCTATGCTAGCCAGTGCTAAAATCATAAGGGCTTTGGTGGGAACGAAGAGAGCAGGTCACAGTAAGAGTAGATATTGGCCAGATTGGAAAGGTCCCTGACTGCTGTGCTAAAGAACTATGAATACAACTACATGCCGAAGGCAATGAAGAGCTTGCAGGAGGGTCAGGAGTGGCTGGACAATGCATTTTCCAAGGGCCCCATTATCACTGCTGCAGAAAAAGTCTGG
This sequence comes from Myocastor coypus, assembly GCA_004027025.1. Classification (NCBI taxonomy): domain Eukaryota; kingdom Metazoa; phylum Chordata; class Mammalia; order Rodentia; family Myocastoridae; genus Myocastor; species Myocastor coypus. Next base: position 14,548 of record PVJA010038276.1, read on the forward strand.
AAACCCTTAACCACAGGCCAGATAAATTACGAGAATATTTTTGTAGGTGGAGCATTATGTAAAGTAGTGATGACAAAACTGGAGGGTATGGGTGGTCATGCAAGGGAAACTGTAGAAGTTCAACGTGTAAAAGTGTAGGCACTGGATAGCTGTGGCTGTGCTGGTGGGCAGAATTCTAGAAGGTCCTTAATGGTTCCTACTTGCACTGATAGAATCAATGTATGATTCTATTCCTTTGGTATGAATGGAGCTTGTAAATACAATGGAATGTCACTATCATGATTATGTCAAGTTGCTGCATATGGCAAAAAAGGTTCAGTAGTTCCATAGAAGGTTTCCACATAGTTGATTCTAGTTCATCTATAGGGAGATTACTTTGAGTCAGTCTTACCTGATCATATGCTTTCAAAGGACTGGTAGCAAGAGATTCCCCTGATGGATTTGAAGAAGCGTGAGGTGGTGTTGTGAGAAGACTGTAAGGGGGAGACCAAGAGGAGCAACCAGGAGCAAAGATCAACCCCAGTAAGAACGTGTGCCATAAGTAACAAAACTGTGTCAACCACCTGACCTGAAGGACCTTGGAAGTGGCCTCTGAAATCAGATGATGATAGCGCTTTACCAGAAGGCTCAACCAACATAGTGAGTTCCTGAGCAGAGGGTCTGGTCGTGATTTTCTGAGACTCATTACTTTCAGAGCTATGAGATAAGAAATGTGTCTTCTCTCTTTTTTTATGAGCAGGATAGATTTATTGAGGGAAAGAAAGCTCCGAGAGAGGGACAGGAGGGGGTTCCCAAGTGGGTGTCCTCCGGTGTGTCTTCTCTGAAAGTACTAAAATTTAGCAATTTTGGGGGCAGCTGAGAGTGACTCATACAACGAAATATGTTTCAGTCACAGATAGAAGTCCAATTTCTACTACGTGTAACGGCCATGAAAGAGGGAAATGAAGGTGGACACATTTTGAGATGCTGGTCAAGGAAGGGACATACATGGTATGGGGAGGCAGCGTTAAGAAGCAGTTGTTTCTAAAAGTTGGTTAGGGTGGAGATTGGCAGGTATTATAGATTGTGGTGAAGGTACACATTTCTTATCTTTTAAAATATGGTACCGTCATTCTACATCTGACCCCTGTTACCTCTCATCATTACCTTCAAGCAGTGTTGCCTTCCATCACTTCGTACCTGATACGTCGACATTTCTAAACCATTGGACATGCCACTGTATTCTGATACATGAATAATTTTTTTCATGACAATTTGCACCTATTTTCCTCAACCTACAAATTCTTTAGAGAAGCCTTCTGATGCTTGCCATACCATCTTCTCATATACACAGCTGCCATATTTTAGACACAATTCCATTTGTTTCCAATACAATATGTTTTACTTCTTTGTGTATATGTTTGTTTTATGAAGCATCCTATTTTTTCCCTAATAATTATGGAGGACAGGTATAGCATCTGATTTCACTCTGTATTCCTACAGTCCAGAATATGGTTTATATATGTTAAACTCTACTGGTCCCCAAAGTTGATTGAAATGCTATGGGGTAGGGCTGGGTGGGCAAGCAAAGGTATTCTTTTTGAATCTCTTAAGATGAAGGGCAGATGAGAAAAATGTAGCTGAAGAGAGCAAACAAATACAAGAAATTAACCGATGGACACTACCTACTCAGGCTCAGAAAATATTCTCATGTTTTTTTCTCATCTGCCAGCGAAAAGGACATGTATAGACATAGGTAAGAAAAGACAGAGATGTCTAGGTAATATATCAATTTTAATTTTTCTCTATATGATGATAGCTAATAGTGGGTATTATGCCTTATGTCTAGTTGTCCCCCCAAGTCTCATGTAGTCATTGGGGTGGCTTCTAGAGTTTATGATTGATCCGTGAACCAATGCTGGGATTAAGGGTGTGAGTGCTACTCCTGCCCTGGGAAGGCTAACGTGCATTACAGTACAGGGAGGGGAGAAAGGCTCTCTAGCTGCCCGGCTGCTGCCCCTGCCTTGGCGCTTTCCTGTTTTCCACCACACTGAAGGGCTGCTTTCTACCATGTGCCATTCTGCCTTGGAGCCAGATGAGTACTGACTGAAACCTCCATTAACTGTGAGCTAAATAAACCTTCCCTTCCTTAATTTTGGGTGGTGAGTGTTTTGTCCCAGCAATAAGATAAAAGTCACTGAGATAGGGTGCAAATTTTTACTATGTGAGACACTGCTGGGATTTTCACACACATTACCTAATGTAATCCTTAACACGATCTTATGTGGTTTGCATAACTTTGTTACTTAAGGTAAGGAAAAGGCGCTATATATATTTCAGCAATTTGTTGAATGGTAATCCAGAAGGTGAGGATTTTATTGAGTATTTTTGCATCTATGTTTATGAGAGACATTGGCCTGTAGTTCTCTGTATTAGTTGCATTTCTCTCTGGTTTTGGCATCAATGTAATACTTGCCTCTAGGAATCATTTTGGGAGGATTGCTTCCTTTTGAGTTTCATTGAGGAGTTTGAGGAGTACTGGGATTATGTCTTCTGTAAACTTCCTGTACAATTCAGTGGTGAATCCCTCAAGTCCTGGGCTTTTCTTTGTCAGTAGGCTTTTTATTACATTTTGTATTTCATTGGCTGTTATTGAGAGATCTTATATCTTCTTGATTCAGTTTTAGTAATTTGTATCTTTTTAAGAACCTGTCCATTTCACCTGTGTCTTCAATTCTGTGAGAGTAAAGATTCTCAAAGTAGGTATTAATGATTTAATGATCCTCTGAATCTCTGCTGGGTCTCGAGTAATTTCACCCTTTTCATTCCTTATTGCTTGAATTTGAGTCCTTTTTTTCCTCTTTTTGATTTACAAGAAAACAAAAAAAAGGGCATTAAATGAGAGCAGGAGACTAGCAAAAAAGCCATAGGATTGACCAGCTACCATTTTGTATATACTTAGATTTTTAAATTGTAAAAGTGTGTAACTGCTTTTATCACATTCTATAGAGATTTATTAGAATATCAATGATTGATAGAAAACACCAATTCTAATTCAAATCTAAGATGCTTGATACTCAGAAAGTCAGTGATGTTATGCTCAAGTACCTATGTTATAGAGTAATAGTATCACTAAGCTTCTCTTCTGGAGGGTTAAGAATCTAAGTTTACAGACAAAACATTGGAGAAAAAGAAGGGCTACAAGGGTAGCCAATATTTTGACCCTGGCCCTTCAAGGTCAGTGAGGACTCAGGACAGAGAGAACCTGTGCTGTAACATCCTATAACTGAGTGGTTTCCCACATTTTCTGTTTAAGGAAATTATGGGGCTACAGAGGAAAGGGATTGAAGATGTATAGTGTACCTAAGGAGAGTCACATAGACTACACTAACAACAGTTCTACAAAGCACTGTACAAGGTTCCACAGTAAATCCTGAGGGAATTTGATTGACTTTGAGAGATACAAAAGTTACATGTTTTGCTGTACAGGTCTCACTTAAACTTGCCCTCAACTACCCAGCAGAGAAGTTTAACCACAAGGCATAAAATGGAAAGCTAGATTAGAATGCTGAGCTGTAAAAGCCGAGCATGGTGGCACACACCTGTAATCCCAGCACTCGGAAGCTGAGGCAGGAGGATCGGTGTGAGTTCGAGACCAGCCTGGGCTACAAAAGTGAGCTCAAGGCCAGCTTGAACTGCATAGTGAGACCCTGTCTCAAAAAGACAAAAAAAAAAAAAAAAAAAAAAAGAATGCTGAGCTGTAAAAGGCTCAGATCAATAGCTCCCAACATTCCAATTTTACCAATAACCCACTGTATTATTGAACATTGGATTATTTATACAACTACTTTCTCTTAGTCCAAAGAGAAAAAAAAGTTTTTGTGCCAATAATGATTAGAAAAATTATAACGTCTGCACCCTGTGCTCTGTATAACTAATAGGAAGACAACAATATGCATTGTATCAAATTTTGAAAATGTACTACTAATGTGTTTTGAAACTGTCACATTGTTATTTCTTATTAAATGTAATACAAATAAAAATTAAAAAATTATTTAATTACAAAAAGAAGTAAAAGATGGATTGTGAAGAGGAGTGGTAGGTCCTATGCCTGAAAGTCATTAGATACATAGGTTGTTAAGGAATATCTGTACTCTAGCTATCATGAAATTTACAATTAAATACATTTAAGAAAATTGACATTATGAGGATAAGAATTTATAGATGTGAATATTTCTGTAAACTTATATCTGATGTTCCTTATCCTCAAAAAGTCTGTTTATGATTGCATTACTCAAACTTCAAATACAGTACAAAATTGCAAAGGAAATAATCTACGCTCATTAGTTGCACCTGTGAAATAAAAGGGATGGAATGTTACTTCCACTGTCCATGTAGAACTTCTACCTCCACATGTAATTGTTCACTTAGGGATTTTACTTTTTTTCTTGGGCATGGTTATAAGCTGTTTCCTTGTTTTTTAAAGCCAATTTCCAGACTCTATTCATATAATATGGATGCTGCAATTAAACAATATTTGCATAGTGAAATAATTAATTTCACTTTGAATCATTAAGAAAAATGCATTTTATTTTTGCAGGGACCTTGTCTTAAGGTTTTGCCTTGAGGATTGAGGTGCACATGGCGATTTCCTGAAACATCACATCCTCTCCCACCGTCTTCCTGCTCACTGGCGTTCCCGGGCTGGAAGCCTTCCATATCTGAATCTCCATCCCTTTCTGCCTTCTCTAGGCAACCGCCCTCTCAGGAAACAGCCTGATTCTCTTCGTTATTACCACTCAGCCCAGCCTCCACGAACCCATGTATTATTTCCTCTCCATGCTGTCCACCACCGACCTCGGGCTGTCCATATCCACACTGGTCACCATGTTGGGTATATTCTGCTTCAATGCCAGGGAGATTGGCTTTGATGCCTGCTTGTCACAGATGTTCTTTATTCAACTTTTCACTGTCATGGAATCCTCCGTGCTGTTAGCTATGGCTTCTGATCGCTTCGTGGCCATCTCTAACCCCCTCAGGTATGCCACCATTTTAACTGAGTCCAGAATAGCCAAAATTGGAGTGGCGATTGTCATCAGGGGGACCCTGGTGCTCACCTCAATGGTTACACTTCTTAAACGACTCTCTTTCTGTGGTCACCGTGTGCTTCACCACTCTTACTGCTTCCATCCTGGCGTGATGAAGCTCTCTTGCACAGACACCAGGATCAACAGCGCAGAGGGGCTGGCTGCTCTGATCACCACTGCTGGGGTGGACTCCATGTTCATTGTCCTGTCCTATGTTTTGATCATTAGGACTGCCCTTAG